>CAJNSZ010000241.1:0-144240 GCA_905329745.1 Rotaria sp. Silwood2 | reverse complement strand
TTAATAGAGTAATGTAGACCTTATTATTTCAATTCGAGTTTTCTACAATCAAACTACTCAAGCATTTAACTCAAGTAAAGTATATAGTCCAAGTATTTGGATTTTCAAATTAAAAATTGCTCATATATCAGATTTCAAATGCTAATGGATTTTGATTATATTCCACGCATTTTGACGTGAATGTCGATTGTTCATGCGTAATAAACTTTGGTTCTAGTGTTCTCACCTCCGTTCCCAATCGGTATTTTGTGATTAGAAAAATTTCCCTCTTGTGAGGATCTTGTTGATTCGATTATAGCATTTTCTATAGTTCTCACTATTCTTTATCTGATTGGAAAGGTTTTACCCTCATTTCCATTCTGTGTGATGTAATTTCAGCACGTTCACCTTACCCATCGTCACATCGTGCGATGTGGTTTCAAAGTTTTCGACCTCACCTTCCATCTCAAGAATACTTTGAATGAATAGTCCATTCGAGTTGTATGATTCAAAACTTGAGTTATATAGTTTACAGGTTGTAAACTCTAAAAGGAAACTTTTCGAAAGCCATTTCTTAGATTTTTTTCAAAGGTGATAAAGCTGATTATACATGAAGTAATTAATCGACAATCAAGTAGTAATAAGTGGTAATCAAGTGAGGAGAGAGAGACTGGGATATAAAAAACCTTTTTACTATTCATTTCTTTTTTCTTTTATCATATATATTCATTGAGAGCAGGGAGTCGACGGTATTTGTCTTTTTGGAATTACGATCTCTTATCATCTATTGGAGTTCTTCTTGCTTTTGCACTAACATTCGAACAACGAACAAGGAAACAGAAATAGTCTAAACAGTAGGCTACTGTAGGACAAGATGGATGCGTGTGTGGGATTGTGGATACGGCTCGGTTTGATCGAGAAGTATACCCATACCCTTCTGCAGGGATGCCGTTGAAAATTCTTCGATCCTAAAAGGACCGGGTCAATATTTAAATATCATTTCTTTTTTGTTAGTTAGATTTGAGTAGACTATCAATATATATTACTCGCCATACCGGAAAATTCGCCCCGGAAACCTCCCTCTTAGTGGTCAACTTTAGTTTTAAACCTTTCTGAACCTTAAAACTGGATAATACGTTCAAAAGCAATTCCAACAAATACAAAATCGATAATCAAATCTTCTTTCTTATTGGAGAAATGTAGCTTCTAAAAGTCCGAAAAATTGATTCTTGTGGGAAAATTTTCGATGCAAAGAAAACGTCGGACAAAACAGTTTCCGGTTTTTGAAATGATCGTCTCTTCGAATAGTATCTGATCTAGCAGTTTCAGCTTTCTATCATGTAGAATGCAGAAATTGCAGAAATCAAGTTTTTGTTGAGAGACTGGAAATTGTTCCCCTATTTGAACCCCTTCTCAAAGGTTTTAACATTTTTTAGACCTATGTTTAGTCTTACAGGTACAAGTCTTATAAACTCTGAAGGTTTCATTCCATTCGCATAAAGTCGATGTAAACTCTGGTACATTGCCGACAGAGTCACTCTTTATGACCTTCGTTTCGTTACCTCGTGCGTTGATAATGAATCTTTATCGTGGTGTTTGTTAGCTCTCTAGCAAAAAGTTAATGTCATCAGAAACCATGACGCCGTTCGACATTGACCTTCTGAGACATTCTGATTATTTTAAATCTTTCCTTGAATCGGCTATCCACAGTGGAGTCTAAGGACTAATCTCTGACTTTTGTGTATTTGGATTCGTACTTCCGAGCACCGGATGTGTGTTTATCTTTCTTCATGAGCATATCGATGCTTACTGAGATAGTCTGTTGACCTTGGCGAACTGGTACGATTTGATCTGAATCGATATTTTAGGGAGTCTCTCTTCGCTGATGCTTGAATACGTCTGATTCGGATAATAAACTCGAGTTTCTCTAATCCGGTATTGTATTTTGGCGCGCCACTGGGTAATGGATTTTCTTGATTGACGCAAATTCAATTCGAATATATTTAGGAAGTGAATCAACTGGAACCCTTTATTTATATAGATAAATAATCCAAAGAATATCGCACTTTGACGTGTTTTTATAAAAAGTGAATATTTTCAATATTACATTGACAATTTTCAGCTATCTGTAGCTAGAGACAAGGCCGCTATGAATAAGATTGCATTCAACATAGATCACTAACAGAATCATGCCGATAAGCCAGCAACATTTCTCATCGATCTTTATTCGACAACATCGACAAAAGCTGTTCTAGGTGTGAGATTCGTTGTTGTCTCGCGAAAAAACTGGATTGTCGTTTTGATATTCTGTGATTGAACGATGTATTAATGACTAATCAGTTGTTGTGGATGAATATGATAGCATTTCACTCTTGATGTTAGGCATGGATGTACGTCAAATGATGGAACAGTGGATGGTAAAGGGAGACAACGGATGTTGCATTAAACGATTGATCTTGTAAGATTTTCATTTGAACTGTTTTGATCGCCGAATACTCACGCACAGTCATTTACAATCCATTCTTATTTCTCTTTGGTCACAGTAAGTCTTCCATAAAAAATTGCTTGATCAGATGACGGCAATCAACAACAACCTATCAAATCACAAATTGTTTTTCTGAAGTGCATCGACCTTACAGCCAATAAGAGAGGGTGTTGACTCATTTCTATCAATCTTCGTTCGATCGAATGAAAGCGACCGTGATTGACGGTAGTGATATTTATGCTGCAGATTTCTGAGAACATACAGAAACGACTGAAATCCACTGATGAAGATACGTTTTTCAGTCGAGCATTTTCACAATGGCACGAAAAGATCGATATTTCGGTGTCAGATACAAAATAGACCTGTTGTAATCTTATCGAATCAACGAGAGCATTTTCCTACTGGCATAAAATGCGGTTTGGATAATCAAAACTGCATCACTGTTGAATGAATGCGAAGTAAGTGTAGTTAAATCAAAACAGAAAGAAAAGTGACTGCACTATGCTTCATTAAGATTATTCATATGTTCTCTCCTTCGTCCGTGTGTGTTTGCTATTCGTGCCACTTTTCTCTCGTCGTGAATGATTGCCACGAATCTATTAATGTTTTAACTCGCATTCGTGTCTGAAGTTGTGGGTTCCGTTTTACTCAATACCGCTGCAGTCAAAGATGACAGTTTTTCATCTTCTAGTTTGCCTGCCTACGACCTGACTTGTTTCGTCTTATTCTCATCAAATGTTATCCAAGTTTGAACTTTCTCCTTTTCTGAAACAATGGATCCAGGAACCAGAGGAAGTACTAATTCGAGGTGGATTAGCATTGGTCACCATTGGAACCACTGGATATATTTTAAACAAAGTAAGAACAAATATCTTTCGAATTTCTGGTCTCTAGTTTTACTTAATAACAGGTATTCAATAGTTCTCGCGTCGTAGCCTCGTCCGAGGAAAGTCCTACAACCAATGGCTTGCTAAAAAACCGAGCCTATTCTGCTATAGTGAAAGAACATCTTCGTGCGACTTATGCGCACTTTGCTGGTGGATTGGTGATGACGGGTGCTTTCGCCTATTTTTTCCATCGTGTCGGATGGTCCATGCGATTAATGACAGCGAACAAATGGATGTCCGTTGGTGGAACTCTACTCTTTAGTTTTGGATCCGGTTTCGCAACCCAAATGATCGACCAACATCATAATCCAGTATTAAAATATACCGCATGGACATTGTTCAACAGTTCGTTCGGCCTAATTTTATCACCGCTTTGCTACCTAAAATCAAGTCTAGTTGTTCGCGCTGCTCTTTTGGTTACGGGCGTCGTAATTTCAATCAGTGCTGTCGGTATGACTACTCAACGGGAGCAATATCTCTGGTTAGGAGCTCCATTAAGTAAGTTTTTAATGAAATTTTCACTATGTGATCTGTATGGTTTAGTGGCTGGTGTCACTGTGGTATGCTTGGCATCGATCAGTTCAACAATTCTGCCGGATACTGCCATCAGAACCTTGTCAGTATTAGAATGTATTTCACTATACGGTGGCCTGTCGATCTTCCTTGGAGTTCTTCTATACGACACTCAAAAGATGATTGCCAATGCTGAGAAAGCTCAGGATACTCGAACATTATCGCCCATTGATGAGTCTCTAGATATTTATCTCGATACCATGAATATTTTCATTCGTATTCTTGCTCTTCTCAAGAAGGACGACGAGCGCAAAAAGAAACGATTCACTTCAACTAGCGGAACGGGATAGGATCAAGTGACAAGCATCATCAGTCTATAGAACAGTGACCGATTGATTTTTATCTTATATTTCATTTTTTTCTCAAATCGTGGGTGTGGCTGTGGATACCTGCTTCAATCACGCAAACACCCACATCCACCCTAATAATTATTGCTTTTAGAAGTGTCACAGGTAGTTGTCTTATGTTTTTGACTTTGGTTAGAAAAAGAAAGATACAAAATAGAATGATATTTCTCAAGAACAATATGGGATCCGTATTTCATTGTAAATAGTATTTGTGTTTGAAATTCGACTTATTAAGCCTAGATTAAATGTTTCTACGAATTCGAGATGTGCGTTGTGTTTCTTTGGTTACAATTGTTTCTTCTATGAGATTGTTAGATTCGAATTATCTTTGCTAAACATTTGCGATCGCTGTTCGACAGCAAGGTTCTTTTGTGACTGATAGGTTTTGTTTCAACAGCCATTCTTTTACTCCCATTATTTTAGATATCAACACAACGTAATAGAACCTAAAAATGGAATATGCTTGGAAAAAGCTTTACAGATTGTATAATTTATCTTGATGGTATCGTAAATGTTTGGAAAAATATTACCAAATGAAAAGCTTGTTTCAACTAAAGCTCCACATTGCAAAAGAACTATCTCTTGAGTATTTTCGGAGCTCTCCTATACAAATACATATCAATATTCAATCTAACTTTCGTTTTGTCTCAGAAGAATCGAAATTATAGAATGTACATTGTTTATCTTTGCGAAGATTTTTCTAATTCAATGGGCGTTTTCCTATTCGTATATTTTACTCTAGAAGCCCTCAGAGAAAGCTTTGCCGAGGCTGTGAGTGTCGGCGTGGGATGTTGATTTTCTCTTCACATACTGACACCCATACATCGACCCCCGCTCACTCACATCCCAGCTTGCAAAATTCTCTTTCAGAGATATCACATTGACGGTTAAGACCCGTTCAAAGCGATTTGTGAACTTTAATGACGAAGCTTTGGAAGCTTAGCTTCCTATCGACCTTCGTCGAACAACACGCACTTTAACCGCACAACTCAATTGTTCTCACATGATAGTAAATACTCATCTTCACGCTCGCAGCAAGACGAATAAGTACAGAAATTGGCTTCCATGCCAATTTATTCTTAGGCAAGTTCGCTTAGTGGGTATCGACTCGTGTTTCGCTGTTGACCTGGCGCAACCGTGAAACATGTTTGGAACAAATTCCCATTGAAGATGAGAAAAGAATCTGCCGCCTGGATGTTCGCTGTAAAAACTACAGGTTAGTACATAATGAAAACCCATTATCGAAGGGAAAAGTAGAATTACACTTAAAAAAGACAATGTTGTGCATCTGGTAGAATATACAAGGTGTCATCCATTTTGAAGCCTTAGATACTAATTAGACGATACCGCCTATGTCTATTCTTAACAATTGCAACGTTTGCATGAAGGTCTGATTTAAGAGCAACTGGTTTTGTCTAATCGAAAACCCATCATCTTCTCTCATGACAATGGAAAACTACACGTTGCAAAGTTGATTCAGCAAAACATTGAACAGTTTGTATGACAAGTTCTTGCACGCGCATCATGCTCATCAGGTCGTTACACTATCAAATCATCATTGGTTCGATCTTTTCTCTAAATAATATGTGCAAGAAACACAACGAAGGCTTCGATGAACGCAATTTCGGCTTCACTATCTGTTTTTCGAATCGCAACCAGCCAGTTTCTACAAACATGAGATCGAACAATTGTTAGCAAGATGAACGAACATTCTCGAAAATAATAGCAATCATATTCTTGACTGATGTTACACATGTTTCTCATAAATTAAATTTATAGATAAACGAAAGAAAACTTACAGAACTTATCTTCTAACCAAATACATTATACACATATTTATTCAAACAAAACTAATTTCTGTCACATATTGCTACTTATCGCACGTAATCATTTTCATCTCTATAGAGATTTTTTTACTTTATTGTTTTGTCTTGGCAAATGTTGTTGAGTAACATATTTTTGCATAAGGAAAATATTCTTGTAAATAATTCGAACATTTTGTCTCAGAAAAGAATTCTAATTCATTTATTTTGGCACAATTAATTCGTGTAGCATCTCTTGTGAAATTATGTGTTACTCGTTTCAATGATTCATACTTGACACAAAGAAAAATATTATTTGGTAAATTCGTTGTAGTATCAAGCAGGAATTCTTCGATATAATCATCATGAACATCGATAATAATAAGTTCATTAAGAACAGAGTATTTTATAACAGATAAATTTTCATTATTATTGCTCAATTCATGAAATTGCTTCCAATTTTGCGGTTTCTTATTAGTCAAAGTTAGTTTTTCCATAAATGGAAATGATTGAACAATCCGAAGAAAAAAGGATATTCATCATTATTAGAGGTCTGATGTTCGACCTTCTTTATTTTATTTCAAAATCAAATATGTCCCCATACACACGTACAGTAACACAGCTATATCTGCCCTTGTAAAGAAAAAAAAGAATATATATATGTATATCTCGACTACCTAGATCAAGGGTCAAACTTAAGGACAAATAACAAAGAGTGATCAAGGTTATATAACATCGAGATAGATCTAATAACAAGAAAGAGAGAAGAGAGAAAAATAAAGAAAAGTAACAACAAGGGGTGACCGCTAACAATCATGTAACGATACTACACGGGCATATTTGAATAGTCCACCTGGAAAATTATTTGTGATATTGCTATAATATGGCATAAAGGATGGATATGAGTAAATATGACATCGACTTTGTTTTGTCTGTGGAAAATAATCAACATAAGAAATGACTTCATTATTTGGAAAGTCAATGAATGTGCGTTGAATATCTTCTGTTGATGGCAAATTTATTGCATTACGAATACACATGATTGAGCGTATATAGAATGTAAATTGATTTAATTGTGGCATACAATTAATAATGTTTCTTTTCAAATGGTTTTCATCAATAAATGTTTCATCAACATACACTGCAATATATAAAGCGAGTTCTGCTAGATTTAACATTTTATAGAGAAGTGGGAGAATTGTTTCATTGTAATTATATGTTTCGAAATTACAGGACAGAAAAGCATTTAAGATTCGGTAAATTTTCCTAAAAAAAAAATTTTGTTGTTTTATTAATTGACAAAATACAGATTATTCTTGTAAAACTAACTTGATTTTGAATTTCATGTGAACAATGAAGATTAAGCAAATCAACATAGACTGTGTGAAGTTGATTAAAACGACCATCGAGAAGATGAAGACAATCATCAATACCTTGTAATCTAACACTCAATTTTAGAAGTGTTGAAGAACGAAATGTAGGAGGAGGTGGATCGTCAAAAAATAATCGAAGACGTTTTTTTATACGATGATTCGTATAATGCTAAATAATTTAGACTGGTGAAAACAGTCAAAATATAATCGAATAAGTCTACTACGATCTCTCGTGTCTCCTTATTATTATCAATTGTAATTAAAAGTGTTGTAATTTGTTTTTTGAATGTACCAGGCGAAAAAGTTTCATCTAAACAAATATACAAAATTCGTAAGGAAATAAACCTATGAAAATAATATTAATATATTCAAATGATGCAATCATCAATATGAATAAATTTGACAAATCTTTCATTTTTGTTAAGAATCAAAACAATTGAATTGAAACTTCTTACCAGTAAAAAGACATCGAAGTGACTCTTCATGAATATAATAAAGCCCGAGACTATGTAAATTAGGATAATGGGCAGCATATAAAACATGTGTCATAGATGATGATTCAAGATCAAGCCATTTGATTTTATGATGAATTTCTGGTAAAATTTGTAAACAAAGCCGATCGACTATCACATCACAACAAATTAGATCGATAAAACTATCTGATAACCATTTAACAAAAGTCAAACGATTTGTAAATATTGGATCCTTAATAATTTTATTGATTCGCTGATTGACACCTTGTAAAGAATAAAGTACATCAAGATTGTTGAGTTTTTTGAAAATAATCATAAAGATTTCATCAGATAAATTATTGAATTCAATGCTTGAATATTCCATCTTTACTCTCGCTGATTTATTCTTATCAACTTTTTATATGAAGGTCAATATTTATATTCATACACTCGTCTGTTCTATTTGATCGATGCCGTCAATACTGTAACGAACATGAAAGGAGAAATGTCCGTGAGGTAGCAATACTCGCTTTATTTGGCTTTTTCACACAAAATATAGTCTCGTTTATATACAGAACATATGCTAATATAGAAGAGATAGACAATGAATAGCAGTCTATGATAGAGGCCACACCAGAAAAGAAGAGTCACACGGTCAAATAGAGGGAAACAGATAGATAAAGGTTATACATTTCGTTACACACACGAACAATAAGGCCTTTTTCCTGTAGTCAATATTGATAATGAATAAATATATGATTGAAAAAATGTTGTTACAGTAAAATTCTCTTGGATGGACACTTTCAGGACTTTTTCAAATCATCTATTTTATGGAGGTGTCTTTGCTAGAGAGATTTTATAGTGGTGGCCATAAACATGTTCTTTTAATACTGCCTTACAAAGGATACTAGGCCATATACTATCAATCTGCCTGCAAACGCAGACTTTCTGCTATACTGCATGCGTCACTTTCATCACCAGATACCTTCTCTTCACCTGAGCTTATGCTCGATGTTCTTAGCAACAATCGAGCTTTTCAAACAAGTCCATGATTCAGTTTTGTTCGTCAGTTTCTGAATTCATACAAGAGTGTGACTGTGAGATGCCTAGCCAGACAAGCGTTGAAAAAAACGACATTTTTACGCGTAAAAACGGCACATTTTCTAGGTGTTAAAAAGTGTTTATTTTCGGAAAAGAATCATTTTCTCGATGTTGCTATTAACAACGTTGCTTTAATTTTCGAAAAAAAGTTACTCTCATGAAACGTTAAAATGTGTGCTTTCTACGCCCAAAAACTTCGTTTTTTTCAACGTTTGTCTAACTAGGTGATGATAATTACCATAGCCATACTCACAAATTGATGAAAATAGATCGTTTCTCGACGTGTATGTTGAACACAAGAATGGCATACTAGCAACATCAGTCTATAGCAACGAGAGAGGTGAATCATACATCGTACCATTCAAATCTGATCATCCTCAACAATTTTCCTCGAATATTATCGATGGTGCTCTTCCAAGAGCACTACCCTATTCGTCAACACTATTAGCCTTCAATCATGAACGACGATCTATAAAATTAGCGCAGATGTGGGTGTGGGTGGCTGCAGGGTAAGCGTGAGTGTGGGTGTATGGCTTTTGTCTGAAACATCCACATTCACACTCATACCCACCCACATCCACCCACACCCACATCATCCTCCGTTTTTCCTTACAATATTATACCCTTTCATAGTAAATCAACTTTCTCATACCACTCAATCAATTAGAAAGTAAACAGCTTCTACAGCAAGTGGAGACAAGGCTTAAAGTCTGGAACTGCTGGTGGGTATCGTATTTCGGGTACAACCTCCGTTAATGCTCCATAACACGACATGAAAATATCAGAATCAGATAGAAATTTAAATTCTGCATTTAACACACTCAATTAGAAACTTAACACAAGTCGTGTAGCGAATCGGGACAAGAATTACACCCGGAATCTAGTTCTGGGCCCGGTATTTGGGGAATAACCCCCCGTTTTTGCCCGATAGCAGCACTTGAAAAGAGTACCAACAGAAGGAAAATTAAATTCTGCATTTGACACAGTCAATTAGAAACTTAATACAAGTCGTGTAGCGAATCGAGACAAGGATTACACACGAATTCTAGTCATGGACCCGGTAGCTAGGATGCAACCCGCCGTATTTGCCCGATAACAGCACTTGGAAAGAGCACCATCGGATAGCGAATTAAATTCTGCATCTAACACACTGAATTAGAAGATTAACACAAGTCGTAGAGCGAATCCTGATAAGAAATACAGGATATTTGTTGCTGTTACACAGGGAAAGAGACAGTATTTCGGGGAAAAGTGGTGGTTTTTGCCCGATGACCGCTCTTGAAACTAGTAGCATTCGATAGAGCATAAAATTCTGCTCCTAACACAAGTGCTGAGAGAGTTAACACAGGTAAGAAAGCGAATCGGGACAAGAAATACTCGAATCTGGTGCTAACTTTACTTACATCTATTGTAGATGAATTCATGGATATTTCTAAAAATTTACAACTTCGATATTTACTATTGATTTTAGGCTTTTAGTAAATCACCGAATGTATTATTCCACATAATTATTCCTTTTGTTAAAATCCATTAATTGACTCCAAAAAGATTTGTTCCTTTCAATACGATATTTCGTCTGCCAGACAATTTTGATTACGAAATTCAAAAATTTAGTACCTATTCAAAATTAAGTAAACATTATTTGATTCTAGATTTTCGCAAAAAATGATTATATATCAGATATGATTATCCGTTTCAAATGATTGTCTTGGAAAAAAAGCTCTAAATTATATTTTATTTTAAACTTAATGCGTTGCAAAAAAAATTACAAGCTGATACAGTATTAATTTCAAAGTGTTTCTACAATTGCAGTATAAACTTTGAAATTTACATTTATTCAAATTAATGATAAATAATATGCATTTGTCTAATTCAAATCTTAAAATTAAAAAATATCTAATATATTGAAATAGGGTGTACATCACTGGCTTCAAATATTCATATAAATGATCTAGTTTATATGCCATTCTTGTTAAATTGTTAGAATTAATAGATGCAGCGAATGAAGATACTTTGTAACTCAATTAGTATATCTGAGAAATGTAAAAAGAGTATTAATTGCTCCTCAATATTCTTCTGCCTATTTAATTATCTAGAAGCATATACGCAGAATCAGATACAATACTCACCAATCTACGTAAAACTAAAAATTCGTTTGTTCTTAATAGATACTGCGAAACTCTTCAGCGAAATTAGATTAGTATTGTTTATTCATTTTAATTCAAGCGTAAATTACATACGGACTGTATTATTATTATTAGTTATTTTTAGATTTATTCGATTGCTTGGTATGCACGTTATAAACAATGCACTTTGGAGAAATTTTTCGTTCTGCTTTTTTCTCTATACTCTTCTTTCTGTATTAAACAGAACATGAGCATAATATAAAGATACGACGCTTGATGTGTTCTGCATTGATTGTTTATAATTTTGTTTTTGTTGCAAATACAGTTTATTGCTTAACGAGCACATGGAAAAAGTATGTATATTTATACAGGTAAACGTAAGTAGAAAAAGTGAGAGTAATCGAGTAGAATGATTTTAGTAAATCTTCAATATTTTTGTTTTATTCCTTTTGAATTATACTGTCCTATGAGACATCGTACGTAAGCCCCGACCTATATTGTTCCATCAAGCTCACGCATTGGTCTGATATTATAATAGAAGGTAAGCATATCTGATTTAAGAATACTCTGAAAAGTTTCATCCCGAAGAAATGAGTCATTCTGAAGACATAGGCTTTCTAAGTATAAGGGGGTGGTCGATATTTGAAATACTTTTTAATGCAGTAATATTCAATAAATTTATATTTTCTAACAAATAAAAAGAGTTCTAGTAGCAATTTTTTCAATGTTGACAATCACTTATAAATATATCATTTTCAGAAGCCATGTCTTGAAAGATTAGACAACGTGGTCGAATCAGTATAGTGAAGCTTCTAAAGAGTAGTCTCTACTTGAAAAAGCATATCAAACAGCATCGAATAGTAGTGCTTTCAAAAATTTTTAAACAAGCTTCAAATATTTCGATTTGCCATATGATTCTAACTATCAGAATAAAGAATTTGTTCTCCAATGTTGAATTTAGGTATTGTAAATGAAAGTCGATGTCGAGAAACCTTTACATGTAAAACTTCAATGCATTCAGATATAGTTTTGNAATTTCATCGAGCTGGCAGATCATTTTCATGGGTTCTTTTGCATGCTTTTCGAATATGATTAGTTTTAAAAGGTTTTCGTCTTATACATTATCAGAGAAAAAGGCGTCCCAACTCCTCCTCTTTCGATTGACGAAAACCGCAGGTCGCTAGCTATTGCGGTTGTCGAGTTATTGAGCTTATACCCACCCCTATTTAATTCTGGCGCCGACAATAGAAGGCGACGAATATCGACACTCACACGCAAAGATCTAATGCTTATTTATTGTTCATATTCACGAAGAATTTTGTCTGCGTGGTCCAAGGTTTTTTTTGGCATTATTTCAAGAAATTACTATGATTTTTGTCGTTTTTCTAAGTAGTTATTTGTTAGAAACAATCTCCATTACATGAACTACAGTTTACTTCAATTGAATTTCCCTCTTTGTATTTCTTACTTTAGACTATTATGGTTTGCTTTTTTTCACTAATGTGTATGCAGTGAGAAAGTACAAACTTCACTGCATCGCAGGATATATCAATCATAGATAACAAATGGTAATCAAATAACAAAAAAATACATCAGAAAAATTTGAAATCTTCAGGGTAGGTAGATCTTGATATGTAGAGCAAAAGTTGTTAAGAGTTAAAGTTCCCGAATGCTGTCTTCTATGAGATATTTTGATTGCAATAGCGAAAAATGGTTCCAGTTTTCGTCCTCGTTTCTCCGAGATGTTACGTTCGATGTAGAGTCCTGCGGTCCCAAAAAAAACGGAACTGAACCGGAACCTGATTTTTTCAGTTTCTGTTATCCAGAACTGAAACCAAGAATCTTTTTAACGGTAGCCAAGGAACTATTCAAATGCAGCGTAATCTTATGTTGAAACGATCAATGATCGCTGTAATGGTACACTCCGCAAATTTCTTACGCTGGTACATAAAAGAGAGGTTCAGAATGGGCAAAACATTGTAGAAGGTAATACTACTGAAACAAAAAGAAAGATGGTTGAGTAGCTATCTTCTACAATCTCCTATAGAAACCAAGAACAATCCATTACTACAACAACAACAACAAAGAAGTTAAAAATAAGTGACAAAAATGATTTTTTTCTTGGTGATGATGATTATGAGGAAGATGAAGAAAATGATGCAATAGATTTTTTTTTAGAACTTGTAATATAAATAATTTCATATGAACCTATTGTATTAAAATGTTTTTCTTCATTCTTTCATCTTTTCTTTTAAGTTTTGAAGAAGTTACTTTTTTTATGAGATAATAAACATGAACAATCTCTACAATGGAATATAGAAATTTCTAAAAAATATCTATACTAGATATTTCGTCTATTATCGTAAAACTACCATTTCCTAGAACAGATTTTAGCAACCGAAAATGAAACCGTAGGGCTCTAGACGAAAACAATACTTTTTTGGTTACAAATTTGATTTTGAGAAAAATACGACACAATTTAGAATTTTTGCTATTTTCGTTATGTAAACTTGACTTCTTCTCCAATTTTTTGTAGTTTAAAGACAACATTTCGGATCCCAAAATGTATTAAGTAGATAGATATCCCTTGAGACTATAAAATGGCCACAAAGAACCAAAAATTTTGAGTCAGAATAGGAAAAATACCCTTAAAGAAGCTGTTTGAAACCATTATCCAATCATAACAAACAAATCTTCTATCACTACTTTCACAAACTTTTTATTCATTTTCGAGAAAGGAAGTCAGCAATGCATATCGTAAATATGCTTTTATCTATGAAATTGATATATATTTATGACTAAACTTTCATATAAGTATTTTCTTTCTGGTGATATATATGAAATGTATATTGTAGTGAAAAAAATAGTATCTTTTTTCTGACGTTATTTTTTGTTGTTTGATTTCTATTTGTTATTTATGATTAATATATCATACGATGCAGTCGAGTTTTTACTTTCTCGGTACATATTCATTACTGAAAAAGAAGCAAATTATGATAGTCTAAAGTAAGAAATACAAATAGGAGAAATTCAATTGAAATGCACTGTAAATAATAGGAATAAAATAAACATCTTTAGTTAGCTAAGAAATCTAAAATTTGAGAATTACTATTTCATCAATCGGAATATCATTTGATGTAGATGTAGAATAAATCTTCTTCTTTCTTTATTTCATTCATTCATTTATCATAATTAGAAATTTTTTCTATTAGTTCTTCAAATATTGATAAATGACAAAAAAGTCAATTTTACTATTATTTGCAAAAAAGTAAGTGATGTGAAAATATTAATAATTTTATAACTGTATATTGTTTATCAAATATATCTTTTGCGTAACATATATATTTAATAAAATCATATGAAAAGGTTCGAAATTTATCGAATATATTTTTGTAATAAACGAAAATTTCTTTGATCCAAATTTGTAGACAATATTTGAGAAGAGAAATTCATCTTGTCTATAGTTAATTCATTTCAGTTTAATGGAGTTATACACATTTATTGGAGAATTATTCTCTTTTTTTTTCGATGAGTAAAAGTCGAATAAAAAAAAGCGAATGATGATTATAGAACATATTGGAAAAAAATCTTGTCTGACGTTCAAGAAAAACAAAAACTCGGTGAGAATATATTCGAGAAAGTCAATTAGTGTCGACGTATAATTTGTTTAATGATTGATGGTTATGGCGGTGTTTCTTGGTTTTAATAGTGACTGTAGGTTACCTTGAGTAAAACTCATATTGAAAGCAAGTACTGGTGAAGATGCTGCTGTTGATGATTTTTCACCAAACTATTGAAAAAAAAAGAAAATTGTATTGTTTCTGTTGAGTTAAAACAACTAAAAACTAACTTTTGTCTTGATTAAATATATTGATAATACGATGTTACATTGGACTAGAAGTTCAATATCAAATTTCAAGAAACTTGACAAATTATGTTAGCTATTGTGAGATGGTTGGAAGATAATGTTGATGATGATGTCATTGAGATTCTTGGGATCTTGTTCTACTCCTGTTTTCAAGTAGCAAAATGTACACCAACAGTACATATGATTTTCGTGATGATATATTTTTAAAGAGAATCACTGTTTGTCCAATCTAATGCAATGTAAGAACGACAATATTTTATCATTTACATATTTAACAAGTGATTGATTCCTTAGGTCAAAAAAAATCGTCCTTTGTTTATTGGAAAATAACTCATATGATACTTTTAAATGAATCAAATAACATCGTATTTCAAATGGCTGTCTCATCGGATTTATGTATCTCCCTGGACAAAAATAGTGACACTTGGTATTTCCAACATATCATCACTATAAATCAATATTTTGAGAGAAGTAATTATATATTCGGATAGCCCGTGGAATTCTCTACAATTCTATATATGTACATTTTGAATTGTACTTGTTTGATAAAAATAAATTGAAGCAAAGTAAAGGCACTCTCATCGTCAGATTCCCTGGAAATGTATTTTTTACTCCTTTTTCATTCATATTTTTAAGTTTATTTTGAATATAGAAACAAGTTACTACAAAAGTAAGTATATATTGTGAAAGCGTGTGAAATTCTCTATCATCCTGTACTTTTACCAGTCATAACTTGGACTTATGTGACAACAAATACTTCAAGTATTGTTAATTTACCCATGCATCATGTTATTAACAACTCAGATATTGTTGAAACTTTAGCTTATATCTTTGCGCAAAGTGGTTCATCACAGACCAAACACTCGTAGTAGCATTAAGATCAGGGCTGACAAGAGGATAATTATCCATACATCTTATTCGATTACTGGATAACCATTCATGGGTAGTTGTATGAGTTTATATGTAGTAATCGAGCGTGTTAGTGTCAGAGTGAGAATACATTAACAATACTTGAAGTATTTTTTATCAAATAATTCCAAGTTATGACTGGTAAAAGTACAGGATGATAGAGAATTTCACACGCTTTCACAATATATACTTACTTTTGTAATAACTTGTCCCTATATTCAAAATACACTTAAAAATATGAATGAAGAAAGAGAAAAAAAATACATTTCCGAGGAATCTGACGATGAGAGTGCTTTTACTTTGCTTCAATTTATTTTTAGCGAACAAGTACAATTCAAAATGTACATATATAGAATTGTAGAGAATTCCACAGGCTATCCGAATATATAATTAGTTCTCTCAAAATATTGATTTATAGTGATTATATGTTGGAAATACCGAGTGACACTATTTTTGTTCAGGGGGATGTATATATATATAAATGGAGCTCAAAAAACAATTCACAATATCTTTTTAGACAAGAATAAAAGAATTTCTATTTTTTTTTTCAATCAGTTATATAAAATCAAAAAAATGCTATGAATCGATGCATTCATATTTTCTTTCATTAAGTAGTTTTTATCCGGAATCTGTTTCAGGAGAGATTCAGGTAGTTCAAAAAGTATTTAGACATCTAACTATTTTTCATATAGTTGGATTTATAGAATAATGATAAGGAATAAATTTGCCTTTCTTTATGATGAAGCTAAACCTTGATTTTCATATGAAATACACTCTTATTACATAAAAACAAAACAAAAAATAAATGAAGAAGTAATATGTGCCCAGATACTTTTTGAACTACCTGCATATATTCTTAAAAAAAATAAAATGCCACTGATGAATGTCAATCAATGACAAATGCATTTCTAAGGGTGACATTCACTGCAGTTGATCTGTTGACCGACGCAGAATGCTAACACCATCTATTACAAATTATTTTAGACGTTTTTCACACTATGAAAACCAAGCAGTCTGATCGGTTTTTCTTCATGATCATACCAGTGAAAATTTCCTGAAATAGTTTTAATTAATTTCTATAGTGTGAATGAGATTAAAAAAATTCTCTTTGATATAATAAAGACGTATATCAAATATACTTTTTGTAAAAAGATTACTCTGTGTAGAATATTATCTTCATCAGACCAAAATAAACACAAAATCAATCTGAATGATCAACTATCTTTCGTCTCAATTTCTTTACGAACTTAATTTTTTGAATTATGAAGTTCTCGTCGAATGTGTTGATAAGGAAATATCCGTTTGGATTTGTATTGATTATTTCACACCATAGTTGAATAAATAACATTTAATATAACCTTTCTTTTCGAATATTGTTTCTTTGTCTGAAAGATAACAATCCTCTAAATCTATCTTGTAAAATACCTAATGATTTTTTTAAATCAATTTCTAGTAGATCGTTGATCCATCTTGACGAGTGAGAGTGTGAACGTTGAGTGTGGTTTAGTTGAGGATCTAGATCATCATAGCATGTTTCACTAAATTGCATGTATAATCTGACTTCTCACTTTGTAAAAACTGAAATTTTTTATATATGTCACATATACACAGACATCTGTATAGCTTTCCTGCTATTTTTTTTAATCATTCCAAGCAGGTTACAAATACTAACTTTTTATTGTCATTCGACGGCGAAGAAAGTATTATTACGTATATTTCTTCAGCTTTGCCACATTGGCTTAGTTTAGTTAGTAAGTAAAACCATCTTGTCATATGTGTAAAAGTCTCTGATCACATAGAGTTGAGTATCATTATTGCTAGTGGCTTACCAGAGAGAGCCTATGAGGATTGAACTCCTACAATAGAACTTTGAGCCCCTTTTCACTTGCCACTAATTGAAACAATGCAAGCTAAATCGTACCAATAATTTTTTTCGCCAGAAAGATTTCTATAACCTGAGGTCCTACCCCATTATCAAAATCCTTGTCACGCCACTAGCTATCACTGATCAGTTTTAATTTTATCTGTCAAAGACGATTGTTGTGGTAGATTTTGCGATTTGATCGATACGAAATATATAGTGCGCATAGAAAAGAACTAATCTAATCAATGAATTAGCAGTTATTGCAAAAAAAGATGCCTATCGTATTCGGATTTTTTTTTATTTTTCTTAATGTAGATAATTAAAATAATCCGATCCAGATTTTTTTAGAAAAAAATTTATACATTGATTCCAATACACCTTGTATTCTTCTCTGTTAGTCAAAATCTGTTTTGGAAGTAAATATTAACTACACGAAACAGTAAATGACGTCAAATAATCATGTTCAGCATATTGTTTTGAATAAAATTTGGCAATATTTAGATAACAATCATGTATAGAAAAAAAAAACATTTTAATAGTAATATCTATTTCTATGGCACATAGCATTCGAGTCAATATCGGATAGAAAAAACGTGGATGGAATACTATCCGATAGGCATTTGACAATGATATTCTCATTCCAATTGATCAACATTTTGCAGTCTAGAAATGCTGTCAACCAATTGTTCTCGACAAAACCTATTATAATAAAATCTCTAATATGTCTTCGTTTAAAATCTATGATCAATAATATTTCTTTCACGATATGGTTATATATAAAATATTTATATAGTCGATCGAAGTTTTAATCTAAGACTTCGTGTTTTTTGTCACAATAAAGCTTGTGTATACAGTATTTTTTGATTACATTCAAGAATAATTTGTTCGCGTGTTTCGTAATGAGATATATTAAGTCTGAAAATGTTTTTTGGTCATTGTTTAGTCAATTATTGATGCTGCTGTAATTTACTTTAAAACATGAAAAATAGAATTTATTTCACAAATTTTTTGTGTAAAATACATTTACTATTATTTGTTGGCTGTATTGCAAAAAAAAACATTTCTGTGGATTTCATTGATTTTGCTGTCTAGTTAAATAAATAGAAAATTTTCAATTGTACGAAGATAAAATAATCGAAACGAATATGTGTTTGTATGATGAAGCAATTTTCTCATAGTTGTTAATTTGTGTTGTTCCACATCGTCGTTTAGACGAACGATAGAAATAAATAGTTAGCCGAGATAAGATCGTATGTCTATTTATTTAGTATTAAATGTCTTTTTCTTTTCTTCTTATTCAAAGATTTCATCTTGTTAAATTGTCGGAAATATTGAAAGACATAAAGATTCTGTTAAAAACAGTCTAATGAATAAAAAAGAAACAAATGTTTTGTTTATTGTTATCAATAAACAAATAAATTTCGATAGATTGAATTATTATATATGAGTTATCCTTTTGCTTTTCATCGAATCTTCTGATAAATAAATAAAACATGTTCTACTTGACTTTTTCATCTATTCAAATTGAATTGTAGGACGTGAGAAATTTTCAAAAAAAAACTGACAAAGCAATCATGACAGTAACTTATTAAATTTACAATTACAATAGCATCGGAAAAAATTATTTTCATTTGATCTGTATAATCATATAAATATATTATCAATGATATGATAATATTTTAGGATTTTTTTACTAATGCATTTCTCTTTATTCTACATTGATATTCAATTCATGAGTTAGTTGAACAATAGAAAAATCTAATATATGCTTGGCTTTTATAATCGATTTAGTGCCCTGTGTGCACATGCATACATTCTATTTCGCTAAGGAAAAGACGTTCCTGCCAAGACAATCATCCGTTTTTTTATCGATGTTGTCGTGCCATCGACAAAGCGTTCTTTTGCCGACACACACAATAGGGAGAAAAAAAAGAGGGAGAGTGAGAAAGACAAGTAAGTCAAAGAAAAGAATAAATTATTTGTTAGGCATCGTAGTAGTAGTGTTCCCTCACATTTTCTTTTTCTTCTATATATATATATATATTCGAGCGTGCACATTCATGTTTTCTTTTGGTATTGCCACAGTCAACTTGTCGTTTCTTCAGTTAATATTCATTGTTTTGCGCATACTTTACGCGCTAGTATTCAATGTCTGTCAGTTTAATTTCACGTTATTATATTTATCATGTTGATTGGCTGTGATAAATATAATGTCAGGAGTAACAAAATCTATGCCAATGGCTTACAAGTAAGTTCTTAATTTTTTTATCATATAACTACCACAAGAGTATGATAAAAATTCATGAAAAACTTTATGAATCATAAAGAAAAAAAACTAATCATATTTGACATGATTTATATTATATCTTTCTATAAAAACATAAATAAATAAATATCATGATAATTATATCGAAGGAATATTACGAATATATATATGTATCATTGAACAAAACAAAAAAATCTTTTTATTATCATCATTATTTTCTTTGTGATGATAGGAAAAAAAGTAAAATATTGCTCTCTATATTACTAATGAGAAAAAATGTTGTTTCTGTTCTAGCTTATCATTTTTTATTGTTACTTGAAAGAATGCCTTGATTTAGAAACAGGAAAACAATTACAGATAGGATTGTTTTTATGTTACAACACTAGTTTTTCTTGACTAATACATATCTCACGCTATCATTCGATATATTTTGTCATTAACATAACAACAAATATAATAATAAAGAATTTATTATTATTGTTTATCTTGTTCTATTTCCTATGATTTTGCCGTTGTTATCACATCAACAAGGTCAATACATAAATCAGTTCTAGTTACTGATATATATACCATTCTTTTTTTTTTATTATTATCAATAATAAATAGAAATCTAACAATAAATATTTCTTATGCAAATCATTATTTATGTTATTCAATTATTCTTTTAAATTTAAATCAAAAAAGTAATCTATCGAGCTGTTCTCATGAGAGCCCATGAGATTCAAAATTTTCATACTCGAACTCTATCGGCTCCAGAATCAACCTGGCGAACTCCAGTTTTCATACGACTATTAAATTCTTAATGAAAAAAGAAAATTTTTTAAATAATCATATTTGATATAGAAATTTGGGACGTAATGGTTTACGAGTATCTCAATTAGGCCTTGGTACATGGGTAACATTTGGTGGACAAATATCAGATGATATTGCAGAAGAATTAGTTACTATTGCTTATGAAAATGGAATAAATCTATTTGATACAGCTGAAGTTTATGCAGCTGGAAAGTAAGATATTTCATTTTAAGAAATAAATATATTTCTTTGTTTCTTTTTTTTTTTTCTTAAATATAATTAGAGCAGAAACAACACTTGGAAAAATTTTAAAAAAGAAAAATTGGAAACGATCAACTTATATTGTATCAACGAAATTATATTGGGGTGGAAAGTAAATATTTGAAAATTAGATATTGTAGAAGAAATACAAAACAAAACGAAATATTCAATTTTTTCTAGAGCTGAAACTGAAAAAGGTCTTTCACGTAAACATATTATTGAAGGTTTAAAATCAAGTCTTGAACGTTTACAACTTGATTATGTTGATATTGTATTTGCTAATAAGCTCGATAGTTCGGCGCCAATGGAAGGTAAATAAATATAAAAGTTATTCAATATAGAAAAATTTTATTTTCTAAGAAATTGTTCGAGCATTTACACAGGTAATTAATAATAATCTTTGTTTTTATTGGGGTACATCAAGATGGTCACCAATGGAAATTATGGTAAGAAAAGAAAAACAAAAACGATATCCGTTTTTTTTTTTATTTGAATAAATATTATTTTATTATATAAAGGAAGCATATTCAATTGCTCGACAATTTAATTTAATTCCACCTATATGTGAACAAACAGAATATCATTTATTTCAACGTGAAAAAGTTGAAATATTTTTGCCAGATATTTTTAAAAAAATAGGTTTGATAAATAATAATTTTTTATTGAATACAAGAAAGACAAAAGCACAAATATTTTTTAGGTATTGGAACAATGACATGGTCACCATTAGCATGTGGATTATTGACTGGAAAATATGATGATGGAGTACCATTACATTCAAGAGCAGCACTTAAAGTAAAATAAAATCATACGAAATACTGAATTTATTTCTTTTTGGAAATGATAGGGTTATGGATGGTTAAAAGATAAAGTCTTAAATGACGAAGGTCGAAAACAACAAGATAAATTAAGAGAATTAACTATTTTAGCATCAAAATTTGATTGTACACTTGCTCAATTAGCTATTGGTGAGAATAAATATTTTCTTTAAAGAAAATAATTTTAAGAATTTTTCTATGATAAATATAAATTTTAGTATTAAGATTTATCATTTTGAAAAAGGAAAAATGATAGTTAAAAGATTATTTTCATATTCAAATTTTTCTTAATTGATAACTATTTTTTTTTTAGCATGGTGTTTAAAAAATGAAAATGTTCATTGTATATTACTTGGTGCATCATCTGCTGAACAATTATATGAAAATATAAATTCATTACATGTAAAAACAACAAAACATATATTTATTTTATTTTTAAACAACGGTTTCTTTTTCTTTTGTTTTATACATTCAGATTGTTTCAAAATTAACTCCATTAGTAATGACTGATATAGATCGAATCCTTGGTAATAAACCAAATGCTCATATTTCAACAAAAAATGAAACATCTCAACCACAACAACAACAAATTCAACGATAAATCTATTTAGTTATTTTTCTTCCGATCTGTTTCATTGAAAAAATTTTGATTTTTTAATTTTTCTTTTAATAATAGATCTTTCATACCAGCCTAGAAAGAGATAAATAAATAAATATTTGATAAAATTAAATTTTACCTTGGATTTATCAACTTTCGAACGTTTTGGTAATGTTAATGTTGGAGGTTCATGAACTATTTCACCAAATTTTGGTTTATCTAATTAAAGAAAGATTATTATACGATAATATTGAATATAAAATTTACCTTGAAATAATTTAAATTCATCATTTTTGATTTTTTTTTCTTCTTTTTTTAATTTATTTTCTTCTTTTTTAACTTGTAAACGTCTAAATTTAATGAGAAAATATAAAATTTTGATTTTCATAATTCAAGATTTTGTTTTTCTAATGCTTAGGAAAAGTCATTAGCATTCATATTTATAAATAACTGAAAAAGATCATCTTTGATCTGGTCATGTGTGGGATAAATATGGATATTTTTAAATTTATCTTCGAAAAATATTTTCATTTATATACTTTTTTGTATCCATCAAAAGAATGAACTTTGTCTCCAGTTCGTTTATCAGCTTCTCGCCAGTAAAAACAAATCTCAACATATGTCATCTATCGCTAAGGGCAACTTCTCTTAATTGATTTCTTTTTCTCACTGGTTTCATATGAAAGAGATACACACAGATAGCATAAAGAAGAAATCAAAGAAGAGAAGCAGCCCCTTAGGAACAGACAGGCATACATTAGATCCTATTTTTAATGTCGAGCGTTTTATAAACATATTGAAAATAAGACTAATTGTACGAGTTTGTACTCTAAATAGAATCTCTAAACTAAATTCAAAATAAGACATGTCATTAATTTTTTCATATTAAAGTAGGGTAATGGAACTATTTATTTTATCTAAATGAACTAAGGAGAGAACCTCGCTGAATTTTTTATTTCGATTTCAATGATAGTTTACATATAGGCATTATTAAGTATTCTAGTAGAAGCTCTAAAAGATTTTAATTCTTATTAAAAGTTCAGGAAGCTATTGAATTTATCTCAACACTATCTTCATATTGAAGTCTCATATATAGTAATGTGTATAAAGATTTTCAGAGTTCGGAAACTTCATATCTGCGAGATAGGTACTTATCAAAATGTTATTGAGTTATTCACTACGCTTCAAAATGCCCATTTTTGAAACTTTTTTTATCTCGGCAATACAAAGCTTTTAAACTTTGAGGTTCTACATAAAAGCTAACGTCTATGAAATTTTCAATCAAAGTAGTTTCAAAAGATCATTCGAAAAACACAATTTTCCCGAAAACCTAGAGTCCTACGAAGATCTTTAGCAAACAGTCACTTTTTATTATTCAATACTTTCGTTAAGCCTCAATAAGAGCTCAAATTCTTTTAGGGTTTGTACTAGAATACTTGGTAGTATCTATAGGTAAAAACATCACATTGATATTGGAGGAAACATCTGAGAACGTTCTAAAAATCTTAATGTATAGACAAAGACTTAAATACAGGATGTCCCATAAATAACACTCCGATAAGAAATTTTTACCAGTGATAGAGGCATATTCAAAGTTTATATCCATAAAGACATGCCTAGAGAGACCTTTTGCTAAGTATCACTATTGACCTCAACACAAAAATTTTACTTTTTCACAGATAGGACAAAAAACAATATACTTAACAAAGGGTTTTTCTAGGCATGTCTTTATAGATATAAACTTTGAATATGCCTCTATCACCGGTAAAAATTTGAGATCGTTTGGTCGACATCTAGTAGAGATATTTAAATTTCTTATCGGAGTGTTATTTCTGGAACATCCTGTAATTAAAACCAATGCAATAAACTCATATAAAATTGCCATAAATATTATCACGTTCATATACTTCGGATCAAGATGAAATACAAAAACCATAGGCTTCATGAGATAATACTGTATTCCATCTACTCATTCGACTAATTTTAATGCTCAGTAATATTTATTACTTTTATGATTTTAGTTTAACATACAAATACAATTTTCTTAACCTTAAATATGTTAAATTAAAAGAGTTTATGATTTATAATTTTATCTTAACTTACTTAAGTCTTTTTTCAGATCGTTGACTTTTTTCTTTTTTAACTTCAAATTGATGATCACCTTTTTCACTATTCACTAATTTAACATCATATTTTGATTCATATCGAGCACGATCTAAAGCAAATTTTACTTCCTAAAACATAACAATATATATTTATTTTCATTAATTATTTATTTTATGTTACATGATCTAATCTTTGTAAATAATTTCGATCAGATTCATTTGTTTTTTGTTCAAGTTCTGGATATTCATTATCTTCATTTGTATTTTGTTTAAATTTATTTTTCGTTTTTTTCTTAGATGATGTTTGAAGTTCTTCAGCATGTTGTTTATTATCAAGAAATTGTTGAAAACGATGAGAAATTTTATTATCAATTTTTTCACCTTTTTTTGGTGCTTGATTTGCACTTGCTAATTTTCTATACAACAAATTTATAATAAAAATTAATGTAAGAAAAAAAAAAACAACAACAATATACAAACTTATCAACAAGAAGTTTTCTTGGACCGGAATAAAATGGATCAATAGCTTTTAGTTTTTTATGTCGACGACCACCACGACGTTTTCGTATGAGTACCATCGTTTTTTTCAAATATCAAAAACTCTTGCTACAGATCGAAAATATATATCTATATATATATATATAAATTCCAAAGAGAGTTTATGATTGGAGTGTGTATTTGAATCAAAGAATAATATAAAGAAAGATGGCGTGACTTTTCGGAAACAGTTCGAGTCTACAAACAGAAATCAATAACAAGAAATGCACTATTAATGATTCGACTGATACGTTCAGGGGGTGCTCAGAAGGGAATAATTCTCTAATGTGTTCATCGAGTCGGTGCTGGATCCGACTCTGAAAGTTTTGGATCTGATAGGTCTATACGTTTAAGAAAGATGTAGGATGTCCTAACCATAGAATTCTCAAAAAACAGAATGAAACATATCGTATTTTCGGGGCGATTAACTAATAAACAGGGTCCTGGCACGAAAATTTTGGATCCGATGAGCTCTTACTCCTCAATCTTGAAAAATAATCTTTTTTCTCCAGCGGTGCTTCAGCATTGTATTGAACTTGTTGCTCATCGATTCGCCAAAAAACACTAGAATTGCCCTCAAAAGCGATTGACCCCGTAATCCTGGCGATCTTGCGACATTCTTAATAATAGCACTATTTTTCATTTTTCTATTGTTTAAGTTACGAATTATCGTTAGTTTTGTTGTCAAATTATTCTTACTTGTAGTAATATAGCGCCATCTTTTATTTTATTTAATCATTGTTAAAAACGAACAATCAAATCGATTTTTCTCGCTTTGTTTTTTTTCTCCTTTAACAAACTCGACTATAAATATTGTATGTTTGATCATAAGGACAATAATAATATCTTTGATTCATATAACGCCATTTATTTTTTTCTTTCTTCAGATTTGCATCAACTATAGAAAATGGGCAAACGTAAGTCAAAACGAAAACCACCACCAAAACAAAAACGACTTGAAGCTCTTACTCTTGCATTTCCATGCCCGTTTTGCTCACATGATCGTTCATGTGAAGTTAAAATGTAAGCAGCAATAATCGAGAATTTTTTATCAAATTAATAAATATGAACTATTTTTTTTTTTCTTCTTCTAGTGATCGAAAAGCAAATGTGGGTACAATTGATTGTCGGATGTGTCAAGAAACATATTCAACAGCAATTCATTGTAAATTTTTTTTTTCTGTTCTTCTTTCTATTCTATCATATATTTATAGATTTAAGTGAACCAATTGATGTATATAATTCATGGATTGATGCATGTGAAGAGCAAAATCGCGATTAATCTGTTTTTCTTTTTTCATAAGAATATTTTGCTTGTTTGCTTCTTTTTTTTTTTTATACAAAGAAATATAATGTTTTCTTTCGTAATTTGAGAAAAATATATAATATAACTGGTATATTGTTTTTACAGATTTGAAAATATTTGTAAAACAAAGAAAATGGGTCGTAAAAAAAGTAAACGACAACCACGAAAAACTATGAGACGAATACAAGTATTACCAACAGTTTTTGAATGTCCATTTTGTAATCATGAAAGTTCATGTGATGTAAAATTTGATCGAAGAAAACTACGTGCACAAATTTTATGTCGAATTTGTTCGGAAACATTTGAAACTGATGTGAATTGTAAGTATGAAAGAAAAGAAAATAATTTCAATAAGTTTTTCAATCTTGAAAATTAACATAATAAAAATTAGAAAATTTGATAGAGAAGTATTCTTCTCATGTATTTCATATTAATTGGAAGAGAAAGAAAAGCTTCATATAGAGTTCAAGGATCTTTACAAATACGACGATTCGATTCAATGAACAAATCAAAAGGCAACTTAGAAGATTTATTCTGACAGTAGACATTTGTTTTTGAAAATAAGTTTTGGATTTTGTTGAATGTTTTAATCCGGTGAATCTCAAAATTATTCGATACGGTTTTGTTTTCATTTTTTTTTGCCCTGTTATCAACTCGAATAAACAATCCAAGAGTGATTTTTGTAGAGAATTTTATTTCTAATATGAATTGTTCAATATGAAAAATTTTGTTCGAATTACCCAGAATGATAAAGTAAACAATTTTCTTCGAAATAAAAATGTCTTTTAACTTTCTAAATATATTTTTTGACTGAGATACATTGATCTTACGTAAGACATAAAAATTATTTTTTCTGCTATATCATATAGAGACATTGTTTTTTGTGCCTTCCGTAAAGTTGATATATCTGGGTCAAAGAATGTCATAGAAAGCTGGAAAGTGTTTCATTTGTAGAGTATTGTTTGCTCTATAACTCTGGATAATTCAAGAAGAATTCTATTTGCAGTATGAAGGGATCTTTCTCGAATAGAAACATATTCAGTAAAATCTTCTTATCTATGACTTGAAACAGACGCAAACACCTCTAAAAATATTCTTTACATGTTTTGAGTCAGTTCCTAATCTATAAATTATTTTTTTGTGGATAACCATATTTATTGAAGTAAGGCTTGGAACTAATAATTTAAGTTCATGGTAAATTTTAATTTAAGGATAATGAAGATTACTGGTGTTTCATAGGATCACATCTAACTTTGTCCGATTAGACTGAGATATTCTAGACTATATCTCTGAAATGACTTTAAATTTTTTTTTGAAATCTCGTTTTTGTTTTCTTTTTAGGAAAGAAATATGTCAAGGTTCATATTCCAAACTGGAATGTTGACGTTCAGGACTCGATGAATCCGAATGGGAAGGTTAAATACGAAAACAGTCAATTCCATCTTTGGAGAATACTTGGGAGTATTTGTAGTGAAGTTTTTAGTTCGATTGAACAAAGTGACAGGATTGGGGCTCTTAAGTAGTCCTATAGGAAGGCAGTATTTTTCAAAAAAAAAAATCCGACACCCTTGTTTAACATTTCTTTTCCTCGAACACATATCTCCTTATGTTAGATTCTCTATCTGTGGTAAAAATTTCAGGCAAATCGGTTGTACCCTCTTCGATAAGTAGAAATAACCAAAAAAAAAAAGGATGATATCTTTAAACGAGTTTCATCTACACTAATCAAACCTCAATATAAACAACTGACTTAAATAATACTGATTTAAAAAAAATTATTAATTTTCTTTCAGCTATAACATCCTATGGAATAATAAATATTACTCATGGAAATTGTATCAAACATTTTAGGATGAAGACAATATCTGTATGTAATGGTGATATGTTTTTAATTGGGTTTTTCATTACTAAAAGTTCTAATAATATGTGTCGTGCAAAAGGAACTTTTATTTATTTCTTCTAATAATTAACTAAGAAAACATTTGAATATAGTTTTCTGTCTATCATTTTCGTTTTAGATTTAAGTGAACCAATCGATGTATACAATGCGTGGATTGATGCATGTGAAGAAGCTAATAAAAATCAATCAATAATATCATAAACATTTCTCAGGATAATTTATAATCGTTTTTTTTTCTTTCATCAGTTATTATTTAACTTTTTTTTCTTCTTCAACAATCAATCGATCTTTCTTTCCATATGAGAACAATCAAACTGATATTTTCTTTTTGTTGTCCGGTGTTCATTTTTTTTTTCTCATTATTTGAACAGATATTTATTTCTTCCATATCATTTCAGTATTATGTAGTTCTTTTTTTTTTCTTCTTCTTTACGTTCAGATAGCTTCTATTCATTATTGTTATTAATGAAATAAAATAGAAAACAAAAATAAAATCAATTTAACATTCATTCCAACAAGCACATTTACTAGATAATGTTAAATTATAATGTTTATGTTCATATTCTCCATTAATAATAAGTTGATCAAGTTCTTGTGAACATACAAGATTAACAATTGTTTGACGATCATCTGTTGAATAAACAAGTGTTGCTTTTCCATCCATACTTATTGACCATGTTACAATAGAATTATAACCAAGAATAACAGACATTGATTCATCTTTGTATGCTAAAAATAAGAGACAATTTTTTTGTGTGATTTGGAAGAAAAATAATTATTATTTTGAAATCAAGAAAAAATATTTACTTTGACATATAGCTACATTAATACAAGTCGATTCTTCAGAAAACGCATAACATGGATTGTAACTGTAGATGATTAAGAATATTCAAAAATAAATGAATTAAATACTAAAATCTTACGAATAATAAAAATCATCTTTATGAATATATCGAAAAGCAGGTATCCCATGTTTCAAACCAACTTGAGATAAATTAATTCTACCAAATCTACCATCTTTATACGTACAATCATTTTTAGTTAGTTCATTAATAGAAGCATGTTGTGTAAGCTGAATATTAAGAAAAACAAAAAACAAGAAAAGGTTCATCATTATTTAGCATAAGAAAAAAAGAATAACATGATGCAGTTAGTTATATAGAAAAATCTTGAAGTGTTTAAGCAAACAATGAAAGACAAAAGATAACTGATGATGATAAGTATTTTTTGTTATTGTTGCTACTTTGTCTTTTGGTTCTTTCATTTTGTTTGAAAATAGATTTTTTTCATGATGATGTCTTGGTTAACAATATTACTGGTTTTGCTGTTTTATCATCGTTAATTATTGCTGATGATCCATGTCGATACCAGGATCCTAAAAAGGGCGTGCTTGATCTCACTTCTTTAGGTCGAACTGATGGAAAAGCTGCATATTCTGATATAATACCACCCACAGGATCTAACTATAGTATGTGAATTTTATCTTAATATGTATTATTTAATATTTATTAATTATAGAATATAGTTATAATCCATGTAAACCATTTACTGAAGAACCTACTTGTAAAGGAGTAGCTGTTTGTCAAGGTAAGTAATTCCATACAATTCATCTATTTTACTTTGTATTATATTTAGTTTCAATGGATGGAAAATTTAGTTTTTCACTTGGTGCACAAGATAGTGTAAAATGGAACCCAGGAGCTGGTTTAGGTAGCAGTCTTACGATATTGTATTCAGCTGGTGAGAAGAAAGTTACTGTTACATTACAATGTGTAACTGATGGTACCCATGAACTAGAAGCTTTAGGTGAACCTTCGCTAAACAACTATAAATTTATTTTATCACATAAATGTGCTTGTTGGGACGGGTGTGGAGGTAAAGTGAATTTTGAAGAATAACATTCGTTTTAATAATCTTCATTATAGGTGGACCATCACCAGACACAACAACAAAATCATCAGGAGGTAGTGGTAGCAGCGGCGGTATTTCTGGAGGAGCTGTATTCATCATACTTCTTGCTATTCTTATTTTTGTTTATTCTAGTGATTTTGTCATATAATGGAAAGATGAGAAATTTGACGTTGAATGTTTTTATCTGTTTTTGATGCTAGATTTGAGATAATTAGTTTTCTATAGCGAACGAAAAGAATAAAAACAATTAAGAGAGAAAAAAACGGCAATATTACCGAAATTAGTTGGCAAAAAAAATTGAGGTTTTGAAATGAAATAACTAGTTTGAAAGAGCATAAAATGGTATCGAAAAAAATAAATTTCCAGAAGTATTGAGCTATACTTTCTAATACTTCGACAGCCTTATTATTTTCACCCGCACTATCGGTCTGTCAGAAATCATGGTCTTTAGGTCATTTTTGTGTATGAAATGTTGAATCACAAAAAATTAAATGGAGCTAATAACAAGTAATTTCAATCAATAGAAGGAATTTTACTCTAAGAGATTTTATATTTCATGTATATCATGAAGTAACTTGAAAAAAGAAACAGTGTACTATAATATGTGAAATCGATGATGATTTAGTCTATTTGACATACTACTGTTTTTATCCTTCTTGCTTCTGTTATCAAGTCATGTTTTTTGTCAAGAACTTTTAATGAGAGGCGATAGTTTTGTAGGAATGTCAGAAGACGCATTTCGGGATAACAATATGTTGATATCTCAAGTATTAACACGACTCCAAAAAGTTTATGACAATGTTGTTCACTATACAGAGTGTTTTTTGGTATTTTCATGAAAATTTGCTTTCCCATTTTGAATAAGAAAGTTAATTATTGGTTGAAAAATTGAAATTGTTGAATCAAAGTTCTAGAACGTGTTCAGAAATATGATCAAAATATCATCTTCTCACTCCTTTTTTTGTGGATAATACCTATATAAAAGTGTTTCTTACTTTGCCTTTGTTTTTAGTTTTAATATCGAATTATTCACTGAAATGAAAGTTTTACATGTAAATTGGTATTAGATATATTTTTTATCATAATCCAAAGAGTTAGTAAGATGATGATGATTGGTAGCCGACCAAATTTTTTGATGCTATTGCACCAAATCTTTGAAAAATGGCATTTAATAATGATAAGATAAGTAGCTTAAAATCATCTTCATCAGCTTTTCGATTGTTTTAAGACAGACTTTTTATTCTATAATATTTCGAATAATATCCCAAACAATAATTTGTTGTGCATTACTCAATTACAGTTTTTGATTCCCAAATGACTAATCTGTTTGTAGATGATGTGGCTGAATAAATGCAATAAAATACGCTAAGTATTTCTGGATGTGTCATTGGATAGAATTGCGAGTGATCTATGCAACAACGCCTCTCTCTATAGTAGATAAAATGATATTAGTTTTTAAAACTATTCGTATTATTCATATGTTCTTAATTATCCTGAAAAGAAAACGTCTGAGCATGTATATCCATTAGTTTTCAATTTATCAATTATGTCACATTGGAATTTGGTTTTAGTTCGTGTATTTCTTTTTTTCATCAATCAAATCCTTCACACAAAACATTTATATTGTCAACACAAACTTAACGAAAGATTTCTTTTCTCTCACTCTAAGAAAAACCATATAAAAGTAACTATTCAGACTACAATAATTATCAATTGAAGACCATCGGTTCTGATAATCTGTGGAAGCAAGCAACTGCTTAAATTTTCTTTTTTTTTTATTGTCTCGTTGAGACTACTGAATGCAGTCATCTATCGTAATGAACATAATCGCTAAAGTGTAAAATAATCAAGAGTTGTCCAATACATAGGCAAAATATCTATGCTTTTGTGATATATTGAAGACGAACGGTTGAATATTTCTTTGTGTTGAAAACATTGACGCACAGTTGATAATTGTTTTTACGATGCTACAAAGTTAATAATGACTTTCGATGATTTCAATAAATATTTATTATTATAGAAATTGTTTAGCTTTAGGTATAATAACCAGCGAAAAGAAAAAGATGTTTGAGTTCATTCTCACAATCATTAAGTATTTCACTGAAATAAATATTTTCTTTATTAATAATCATCAAATCTGTTTTTCGAATCAAAAGAAATCAACTGAGAAATTACAAAGATCGAAACAAAAACAGGCTTTGCAACAATAATATAATGATTTTCTCAAGTTTTCCAAACAAAATGAAGTTAATCAGTTGCATTCTATCAAAAAATATAGATCGTAAAAAAATAAGAAAAAACAAATTACTGTAGATTGAGAGTTTTTTTCCATACGAAAATTTTTCAATTTACAAAAATTGATAGACCAATAACATAAGAAACAAATCAGTGAAATTAATATAACAGTAACAAAGATAATTTTTATTACTGAAGATAAGTAATAAAATATATAACGAAATTTTTGACATCAATACAATAAAGAAGATTAAAATTAAAATAAAAAATTATTTCAATAAACAAGTTCATGAAACGGAAAAAAAGATCAATAAACATTGAATTTAAAAAAGTTAGCAAACAGCCATTGATATTACATTTGATTTAAAAGATAAAACGTCATATATGATAATCATTTGATCAATAACTAAACATATACTGTCAATATTAAGTCATTTGAGAAATTTCCACTACTGTCTACTGATTACAGATCAATGTAGCTTGCAAAATCAATACAAAAGAAGTAATAATTATTATATTTAATTACATTATGAGAAAAGATACTTCTAGAATTTTATACAAAATATAAGTCAGAGAAAATTTAGTCGATCTACAATCACTTCAGTTTATAGTGATTTATATGCAAAAATTTTGATTAAACGAGTAAATCTAATTTAAAACTAAAAAAAAGGCATAGTAAGAAATATTTTAACTTGAGTATTTTTTCGATTTTTATCTTATTAAAACGAGAAAAAGTAAAAACATGATGTTTTAATCGTGTTATTAAAGACATTCTAGAACTTCGATTTAATAGTTTTAACTTTTCCCACAAATATGATCATGAACTTTTCGGAACTTTGTTAACTCTTTAAATATAAACATATTTGTAAGGGAAGATGCATCTTTTGGCACGCAACAAAATTATCAAAAATACATTGTGGGTCCTTGAAAAATGCCTAGATAGTGAAAGCAAGAAAAGTAAAAACAGTATGTCAAATAGACCAAACCATCATCAATTACACATGCTATAATGAATTGTTTCTTTTTTCGAAATATTTCATGACATATATGAGATATAACACTTCTTAGAGTGGAACTTCTTCTATTAATTGAAGCTACTTGTTAATATACCTCTATTCAATTTTTTGTGATAAAATATTTCTGACACAAAAAATGACCTAAAAACCCTGATTTTTTGATAGACCGGTATTACAGGTGAAAAGAATCCGTGTCGAAATATTACTCAAAAATTGTAAAAATCTGGATTTTTCGATAACATTTTATGATTTTTCAAACTAGCTAATTCATCTTAAAAATCAAAATTTTTACCAACTAGTTCCGATTCTTTTGCGATAGTAATTTCATGTGCACTCTTTTGAGTTGAATTTAAAAAAAAGCACAAAAATAAAAATACGCTTATCATTATTCAGTATAAGAAAAAAAGAATAACAACATGATGCAGTTAGTCATATAGAAAAATCTTGAAGTGTTTAAGCAAACAATAAAAGACAAAAGATAACTGATGATGATGAAGTTTTGTTATTGTTGCTACTTTGTCCTTTGATTATTTCATTTTGTTTGAAAGTAGATTCTTGTCATGATGATGTCTTGGTTAACAATATTTACTGGTTTTGCTGTTTTATCATCGTTAATTATTGCTGATGATCCATGTCGATACCAGGATACTAAAAAGGGCGTGCTTGATCTCACTTCTGTAGGTCGAACTGATGGAAAAGCTGCATATGCTGATAAAATACCACCCACAGGATCTAACTATAGTATGTGAATTTTATCTTAATATGTATTATTTAATATTTATTAATTATAGAATATAGTTATAATCCATGTAAACCATTTACGGAAGAACCTGCTTGTAAAGGAGTAGCTGTTTGTCAAGGTAAGTAATTCCATGCAATTCATCTATTTTACTTTGCTTTATATTTAGTTTCAATGGATGGAAAATTTAGTTTTTCACTTGGTACACAAGATAGTGTAATATGGAATCCAGGAGCTGGTTTAGGTAGCAGTCCTACTATATCGTATTCAGCTGGTGACAAGAAAGTTACTGTTACATTACAATGTGCAACTGATGGTACCAATGAACTAGAAGCTTTAGGTGAACCTACGACAAACAACTATAAATTTATTTTAACACACAAATGTGCTTGTTGGGACGGGTGTGGAAGTAAAGTGAATTTTGAAGAATAACATTCGTTTTAATAATCTTCATTATAGGTGGACCATCACCAGACACAACAACAAAATCATCAGGAGGTGGTGGTAGCAGCGGCGGTATTACTGGAGGAGCTGTATTTATCATAATTCTTTGTGTCCTTCTTGTTGTTTATTTTGTTGGATTTGCTGTCTTTTATCGTTTTCGTTTGGAACGAGCAGGTGTTGAACTAATTGCCCATCGAACATTTTGGGTTGGTTTACCTGGCTATGCAAAAGATGGTGTTGTTCATATATATCGACGAGTATTAAACAAAGGTGATACTCCATACCAATCAGTTTAAGATAAAGACTTCGATTTATTTTCACAAATTTTCTTTTTTTTCCGTGTTTTACTTTTCTTTCATGCTATATATTTTTTCTTAATAAATATCTTTTTCATGATAATTTACGAAGAAGTTCAAACGAAATACAACAATGAATTTCAGAATATCTCATGTGTTATTTCATTCATGAAAAAGAAGATAACTCCGGCAAAGTAACCTTAGAAAGAACCTTGTTCGATTTGATGATTTGTCTTAAACAAGGATATCATATATGCAATTTTGTAGAGCCATTTATGACACACTACAGGTGTTCTTCGATTTTCTATAAATAATAGTTTTTTCATCTTTGTTTTCTGCATACTTAAAAACTGTTCTCTTTTCTCAAATCGAGGTTATATCTTCATTACTTGATATTTCAGTATGTTCAACTTAGTGTCATAGAACAAGTGAGTGCAAATATAAAGTTTTCTCAAAAGCTGCACACTATCGAGGTCTATATGTTTCACATATAACATCTTTTGGAATGATGATATTTTAACAATATTCACCGGTTCCATTAATTTGTCATGTACAAATAATCAGCACAGCATTCAAGATGCACTGATATAAATAAATCTTTTGCAAATGGAAAGAAAAATTTTGATTTCTGCATGAAACGTTTGAATAATCTATAAATATCTCATGCTCATTCCAAAAATAAATCTTTTCACATCTCCGTGTCTCTTCCTCAAGGATCCAGAGACCAAATAATTTTGTTTTTCATTCATCAAGAAGTTATTTCTAGCAATGCATCAGGGATGCTGTACTTAGTAGGACGGTTAAATACTGTTAAAGTATTGTCAATACTATCGATTACTTCATATAGGAAAATAGCTATTCTAGGAAACTGTCTTGTGGGTTGATAATAAGTCACTGCTATTTCGAAAGATTCTATCTGTGTTTGAAAAAACTTCACATCGATATTCACTTATTCTGTAACACAAAGTTGAAAACACTGGAATATTAATTACCCAGGCAGACAGCGAAACGAATAAAACGGTGTTTAAACATTCCAATATGTAAACTATTTAAACAGTGTCATATGTCGCCAAAAACATGTTAAAACTGTTTATGGAAAAATAACTTTCAACATGTTTTACATGTTTAAACGCGTGGAATCATTGAAATTTTAACTGTTTTAACGTGCTTTTTGCGACTAATGACACTGTTTAAACAGTTGAAATAATTTCCATTATAACTTCTCTTAATGATCAACAAACGTTTCATCTAAACGATGAAGTGCCAACAATTTATAACTAAATTCTTTTCTCATTGATATACTGAACGATTATGTTCAAACTACTATTAGATTAATGTTAAATTGACATATGTTTATTCTTTGAAAACAGCGCGGAGAATTTCTCTCTCATTAGTTCGTTTCGTTTTATATTAAGGCTAAGTTTATATTTCACTATTTACTTTTTTGCATATTTTCCTTTTTTCTAATAGTGGAATGGAATGCCAAGACGTTAATGCTGTTCGATTAAACCCACATATTAATCTTCCGTTCCACTATTGAAAAAACAAGAAAAAAGGAAAATATGCAAATATGTAAATAGTAAAATCTAAACTTAGTCTTAATATAAAAGAAAACGACCTGTTGAGAGAGAAATTCTTAGCACTGTTTTCAAAGAATAAACATGTCAATTTTACATTAATCTAATGGTAATTTGAAGATAATCGGTCAGTTTATCAACGAGAAGAAAATTTAATTATTTGCACTAATGTTTCATATTTCAAATAAGTGACGGATAAGATAGACTAATGAATAGATTTAAACTACTACGGCTAACACAGGACTTGACGGGAAAAAAAAGCCAAACTACAGTTTATCTAACTAGCTTCTAATATATAGAAAACTACAACCGGAACTACTATGGTAGACAGATGCTCTTTTCGATTTTCATTATTAAACTTAACTGTATTTGGATAAAATTCTGAAGTATCGAAGTTCACAGATATGATATAACTAAAAGTGGCATCGATGCACTACCAAATCTCTTAATTGTGGTGTGCATTAAGTCGATTGGGAAATTGATTAAGCNACAAGTAGTTCAAAAACAATTAACAAAAATGATGCTTATACAAATTCCAATAATACTTTTTTCAACATTATCATATGTAATATTTACAGAATATTCAACATTTACTGCAACAATGGTTAAATCTACTGATCAAAAAGCTGTTGAACTTGTAATTAGAAATATTGTTTCAATTACATGTTATATAACATTTGCATGTCCATTTTTTGTTTTCTTTTCTACATCAAAAACGTTTAGAGAAGACGCAAAAATGTTATTTTTATGCCAAAAAATTAATTTATGGAGACCTAATCAAATTCAACCGTATTCCATAACTGTTCCGGGAAATATACAATATATATCAATGAGAACTCATCAAATGCCATCTTATTTCACCACTATGGTGAAGAATATAAAACCTATCACAACTAATGAAGAATGAACATTTGATATACTTTCAATATATTTTTATTCATTTGATGTTGTTTGCCCATACATTTTATATTAATCATATAAATCTTTTTTTGTAAAGAAACAAAATCATTGTTGTGTGTCTATCTGTTATATCACTTTATATTATAATCGAATAATTGTTCAATTCGAAAAATAATATAATAAATAAAGAGCTAAATACCATGTTTCATTTTTATCTCAAGTCTTTGAAAGACACCATCAAAATTAACGTAATATAACAAATGAATAGTGTGGTCCATATTCTTGATAAATAAAATCTTTCAAAAATAATTAGAAGTCAGAAGATTCATTTTGTATAATAATTACAAGTATAAATGTTCATACAATTCATAAAAATATTTTGATTATGAAAGAAACTTTTACACTTGAAAACATTGAAAAGATCATTATATGTTTCATCATTTGATAATATTCTTATCTATAAATCGATCTTTAGTTCAAGATCTTCAATGAATTTGATATATCAATATAGGTACTCTCACCCAAAGTGCTCAAAATCGTCAAGTCTTGGTATACATCATGGATCATCTTGTGTATTGAAGTCATCTGAATTTCTATGTTGTGAACCACAATACCCTAATTAAAGATATTATAACATCTGGCTAAATATTTTGTGAAAAAGCGCGAAAGAGTACTACATTGAATAATCATGTCTTTGCTTTTGAGTACATCTGTAATAAATCACTCGAATAAGTTCTTGTTAGATTACATGAAAAGTATTCATATACATACAACTATTCGAGTATTCGAGCGAGTTATTTAAGTATTGATGCTGGCAAGTCGTACTTGATGGATGAATATTTTATCTACAGGATAATCATTTACATAGCCGTCTAAGTTAAAATACTATTTATAGTGTACAGTCTTGCATGATTTTTAATACAAAAAAAATGTCATTTCAACTTCCGGTAATACTTTAACAAGCGATATGAAAAGATACAAAATAAAATTATTAATGGCATATCGGACTAACTCAATTTTATTCAAAATATAAGTATGGAAAAATTTTTAAAAACCAAACGTTCCGAAATGGCAAATAAACAAGTATTTTAACGCACTATTCGAATGCATCATCGTGAAAAACAAGCATCCCTATACAAATAACAGTAAAAAAAAATACTAAAAACGTAGAGGAGAATACTATCACTGCAATCATTGCGGAATTGAAATGTGAAACACGACGGAATGGCTGATATCGTAAAAGAAGAAATTCACCAACATATATTCCAGTTCACAAACAACTACTTACTGTCAATGTACATCGATGATGAAGGATGTCAACCGCAATGTATGACAGCAAATATGAAAGAAAAGTACAAGATAGCAATCTTAAATCAGTCGTGTTTCATACTAATCTCGCAGTAGACGTTGATCTCACTCACACGTTTGTTATAGTACGTGAGAAGGAAGTGGCAATAGTGTAAAGTATTTATCACAATCTGTGTCAGAGGAAAAGCAATACTATGGTGTCTGTGATGAGTCGTAATTGGTTCATTAATAAGACTGATATCACACTGTGAACTAAACCCATACTAATGTGTCTGTCATGATCTGCGGAAACGAACGTGGTTTAAATTTCTATCTCTATACTTCTACAACCCATTTATGTCGTCTTTAGTACCTGTTGAGTACAACATTTTCAAATTCGGTTAAACTATTTTTTGTTAATCTCAATGAAATTTTTTAAGCAGAATAGGATAGTCGATCCAATGATACGAGATATTATTTTTTCAGTTTTTTGTATTTGATAAACAGTGCATCTTACATATTTCCTAGGCGACTGAAGCTCGTTCAATCGAAATTTTTCAGACTCGAACCCAACCAGATTCATATTCGAAATCAACCCGGTAGACTCTAGTCATGTTTAACAAAAGATCGATTTTTCATACTTGCTAATGCGAAGTGTGCACACTGTACTCGCACTATCTTTCAATAAATATGTCAAAAACAATAAGTAAATATATAAAGTGATCGAAAACTACAACTGCTTTCAGAAAATGAAATTAGCTTTTTTTTTCATAGCAATGATATATTTTAAAAAGCTAATTACAACTGTTTCTGTCACACATATATGTATTGTACATAAAATGTTAGCTAGTAGTTAATTTAACTTCTGCTCCTATGGTTGGCAAGGTACATTCTCGTCTTTTTTTTCTTAATAATTCATAATGACTAGACACAAAACGTCGAGTAAATGGAATTAATTCGTCCCAATTTTCATCATTGATTAATCTATCCATATGTTGATTAACATAAAATTCATCAAGTGCATACATTTCATCAGGTTGAACATAATGAAAATCATTTGGTTCAGGTTCTTTATGAAATCTTTCACGTCCATTTTCTCTTAATGTAAATGCTGGTGCATGTGCCCAAAAACCAACGTGTTTTGTTAAACCAACACCTAATTGGTGAGCAAGACAAGCAAGTGCACAATCAGATGCTGCATCATTACGTGGCCAAACATTTTCAACATAATTTATTAAATGTGGTTGCATTATTTCAAGTAATTTCATACTAAAAAAAAAACCGGCACCACCTGATGGGAATTCAGCTGTGAATGTTGTTCCATTTGGTCCTGGACAACCAGCGTGCCCCCAGTGACCACCTACTCGAATTGGCATTTTGTAATCCAAACCATCAAGACGTTTAAGTAAATGATGAGGAAGAATAAATGTATCACAACCAGCTATATAAAACCATTTTTGTCGTTGACTTAAAGAAAGATTCATTTGTTGTTGATATATTATTTGAAGACCATAAAAAAGTTTTTTCATATTTGATAATTTATCTTCACCAGCACCAGCAGTAACAGTAACAGGTAGATAGGGATAAGGAGTTGCACTAAGAAAATAATAATTTGTTATACGTGAAAGCCATGTATCACGTGTTGCTGTTGCTCGTGTATGAAAAAATTTAGAAGATGTAAAAATAACAAATGCAACTTCTTCTTCAGTATATACTTTCGGCTTTGAATAATTACGTCGTGGAATAGGTACTATATCACAATATTTTTCTAAGGAATTTTTTCGATATACATCAAATGAATCATTTGGTGACGTTGTAGTTGAAACTGGAAATCGAGTAACATTTGTATTATCACAGATAAAATTTTCAAATGGTGAATGCATAGGTGGACGTTGAACAATAAGAGTGATATTTTTTTGAGAAACATTTAGTAGTGGTTCAACTGACATGGCTCGAGTCGACTTTAGAAGAAGTTGAGGTGTGATATTACGCGATGTATTAATGAAATATCCGGTTAGAAATGAAGCAAAAGTAAAGGTAAAGAAACAAACTATTAAAAAACAGTTTTTTTTCGATACTGGTTTAACTTCTTGTATCCCAATCATTCTATTAATAGATATAAGAAAATAATCTGGAAAAAAATAAATTGGTTAAATTTGCAGATAGTTATTAAAAGTAGAAAACAGGTGACAAAATGTCTTCTTAAGATTGATATACGATGAAGTAGTTTTTATCATGAACTCGATAAATACATCTAAAATCACGCCAACTCAGGCAGATCTTCATTCGAATGTATCTCATATAAAGACCATTCAGCTGGAGTTGAAATCAAGACAACAGGTTTGTCTAAGAGAATCTGTTTACAACAATACAGTGTCAGTTTCTAATAACTACGAATAGTAGTATCATAGATGAATTAAAACTGACATCGTCATTTGCATTACTTTCTCTTTCCCAATCTTGTATGTTCTCAGTCATGTGTCATTACTCTCTCTAAATGTTTAACTCTTCTTGTTTTTCATGTCCGATAAACTTCTTTTCTGTTCCTATCTCTCTTTCTCTTCATCATTCGAGGACAAGACACCTACGCTCATGACATTTCTACGCTTAACACCTATGCGCAACATGAATTCTTTTTTCTCTTCTGTTTATATTAAGTTAATCATTCTATCTCAGACTTCTATTAACTGTTCTGTTCCCATTTTATTGGATTAATGAAACTCATCAGTATGAACAAAAGAAAGGGGGGGGGGGGGGGGGGGGAGGTTTTTTTTTTAAATGTGAAATCAATCCTAGGGCGAGGACGGGTGGGGTGGGGGCGGGGTGTGGGCTTTGGAGGTTGGANAGAATGATTGGGATACAAGAAGTTAAACCAGTATCGAAAAAAAACTGTTTTTTAATAGTTTGTGTCTTTACCTTTACTTTTGCTTCATTTCTAACCGGATATTTCATTAATATGAGTCTAGATCTAAGACTTTGAGTGTGAGTACGGGTCGTGTGCTTGTGAGGTCTGATTTTAGGTAGTTTGAATGAAGGCCGATGTTGATGTGTCCATCGACTTTTAGGTGAACAGAAGACACTGATACATAACAATACCTACAGTTGTAGTACCCATGCTTACCTACACACCAAACTTAACATAATCACAACAGAAAACTCATTTTGTGTGTAATCGTCAATGCAGTAGTGTTCACGCGCGAAAAAGTTGGTCAATCCCATCACTTATATTGATATGTGCGTATGCAGAATGGATACAATAATTTACAGTATAAAGACAATAGTTATCAAAATAAGATCATCACTTCACGGATAGGAACACAATGTTGACGGTAGTTACAGATGCCACTGTTCATCTTCATACAGATCAACCATTCATCGATAACAAAAGTGAAACAGAGTGCCGATCTTACATACAGCTTTTCACTGGTCAACACATATGCGTATAGGATAACGGACAGGACGGTAAAGGCATGATAAAACTATTGTAATTTCACATTGGTTTCGATTTGCACTTGAGAATTTTGACAAACAATCTATAGATTCGAATTCTTGGATTTCGAAAGTTTTAATATATTTTTCTAAAATGCAGTCATTTTTCTTGAAATAAACTTCTTTCGATCGGAAAAATGGAAATTAAACAAAGATCAAAACAGTTACTTAACGCTGCATTCCTGATCGTGAGTATTGTGTCGTAATGTAGTTCGTCACAGCGTGCTAAAAGAAGCCGAAATTCCATTATTTGCCATCGGTATTGGTGATGTGCTATTATCTAATACAGCTATTTTAATCAAATAGAATTTTAATACATAATAAGCTGTGCAAAAGTCTTTGGAAAAATGTCAAACCATCTAAGACCATATTGTCGACTTCTGAACCAATCAAATTTTGTTTTGTTAGAAAGAGCAATATTTAAACCACAATTTTTGTAGCAGACATATTTTTTCCAGAACAAAGGTGAGAAGGAGAAAAAGCTAAAAATCAAATACCTGCAATTAAGTTTTTGCAACGCTTTTGCAATTTGAAAAGTCTGTTTTCCTCAATTATTTTAAGGTACATGGGTCAAATTTGAACAAAAAGATACTCCAAAATGTAGCGCATCAGAAACTCTATCAATATTAGCTTTGAGAAAAATATTTTGGATCTATTCTTGACTCTTTAATCAAAAAAGTTTGAAAGACAAAATTTTTGAAAAATGAGCCTATTGCAAGAACTATCATTTTACGAAAACATCAGCCACGATCTTCAAAAATCATGCATGAAGTGAATTCTTTTTGCATTATTTAGTTACAATATATCTACTCGTAGAATTTTAGCAAAAAAAATCATTCAAAAAATTATTTTTTATCATTGTAAGACGGTCGAGTAGTGAGAACGACCACATTAGTCAGTCTCGTTCACAAAAAGCTATTTATTGATGTAGAAACCAAGAATAAATTTAATTTTCAATACACCAATAGAATGAGCACTCTTTGTAATATAACAATCATCATTAAATGTTCTTTTCTTATTTCTCTTCTAATATAAAAAAACTAATAGTAAATAGAAAATGATGTTGCTCGATGATGAAGTTGAAAGAACTTTTCTAGATGTGTTTGGATTTTGGCTTTTCCTTCTTGTGAGATTCATTCTGGAAAAATATGTCTACTACAAAATTTATAGTTCAGATAATCCTCTTTCTAACAAAAAAAAAATACAAATTGTTTCAGAAGTCGGCAATATGATCTAACAAGGTTTGGCATTTTTCCAAAGACTTTTGCACTGCTTATTATAAATAAAATTTTCTATGAAGTATAAAAAAAATATTATTAACTAAATAAGATTATCTGTTATTCTATTAAAACAAAAGTAACTTGTGAATTATTTTTTTGTTCATAATTTTTTATAGAACAAATGTCTTACAGAATTTCTTACAATAGATTTCTCTTTCTTAGAACTATGTGATTGATTTCAGTAAATATGTGAAACGAATACTTTGTCTAACGCATATATGATTTTTTTTTCTTCAAATTGGTTCTCATTCAGTCAGCAGAAGAGTTTTCTTTTTTGTCTTTCAAATTATTCTCATGTACATTGAAAAAAAAATAAGAAAATTTCTCACTGTTATTAAAATATTTGGTTTGTATCCTTACAACAGCTAAGAAAAAAGAAAAGAAAAAAAAAAGAATCAATCTGTATTACGTCTAGATACGATTTGGTTATGTCAACAAGAAAAAAAGAATTTCTTGCTAAAGCACTAAGAAGCACATTATATTTCGAAACAAATCTCATTTAAAAACAGTTGTAGTTGATTACCTAGATAACTGACAGCTGGCATACGACGTCTTAGTAGGAAAATATGCAATGTCAGCCTTTTTCTTCTCAAAAACTGGTACAAGTTTTGTATCTGCCAATATATTCAGACAGATGACTTTTAAAAACAATATTTTACGTCATTTTGAATTTTTTGGCACATTTTTTTGTTTGTACTAAAAATGTTCAAAATTTGAATTCATAATTTCGTTTATTTAGAAAATTTTCAAAAAAAAACGCCCACTAGCCAAGAATAAACAAAAAAATCTCAAAATATCCGACTAATAAAACTATGCTTATGAAGGAATTTCAGATTTCATTTGCACTACATAGAATATTATTAGTTTTCATAGTATTATTACCGAGTTCACCATTTAAGAATCGCAACATTTCGACAAAAAAAAGAGAACAGAACTGTGTTGAAAAGCAAGCGAAGACTTACGATAAAAAAAAATGTCGTTGCCATTACAACAAATAGAAGAGAATATAAAACATGGATGCAATGATTATGTTTGATGTATAACTAATGGTTCCTTGCTTCCGTAATAAGAAAACACGAGTCAACGAAGAAGAAACTTATTACACTTAGTAAAAAACAACGATTCAATAAAAAGAAAAATCTGTCCAACTTAAATGTTCAATTGAGCAGTCATTGATGATTTTTTAACATTATCGTTAACTATAGTTAATTTCAAACGAGAAAATCGTGAAGTATTTTATGATTATCACAAAGAACTAGCTGAATTATCACGTTGTGATGGAATAATGAAAATATGTGTTAAGTCGAAACTTATTTGAAACAAATAATCTAATTAAAATATTCTTTTTTTTCATTAGTTTCTTTTACTAATATAGTCTAAAGCTGTATTTTAACTCTTCATGATGACATTTGTTCATGATAATGTCAAGAAAATTTTCTTGAAATCTTGGCCAGGATGTATTTCAGTTGACAGGAACCAGTTCTATTTTGATTATTATCTCATCCTTATGACTATAAGTAATATAAAGTATACAACTTCAATTAGATGAATGATTTTTCATAGTTGAAATTAATGGAAAAAAAAGCGTTTGCAAATAATGAGTTATTTTTCTTTTTCTTACGGTAAACAATGGAATATTTATTTGCCAAAAGAAAATGAACCTTATGTTTAGATTTTCATCCAAAACATGAGATTGAATGTAAGGTCAGAATAAAAATTTTATTGAAAGAAAAAAAAAACTAATCGTGTTCTTTTTTTTCTTCTAGCTACGATCACACATATTCATATAATGTAAATAGTCTTTTTTTATTGCATCAAGAATGAAATGAAAGAAAAAACAGGCTTACAAAAGTACTGTTATTGGCTCTTTTTAAACATTTTCTCTATTGAAGCCGAATGTCATATACTCATTTACTTGTTTCTATGCAAAAGAAATGTCATAATATCGCACTACTGTCTTCAAATGACTATATATCATACATATATTTTGAAGTCTCATTTTATTTACTGTTCTATACTCAAAATGTCATATCATAGATTATTCATTCAGAAATAGATTAAATCTCATGAAAAATTTCTTCTGATTTTGATATGAAAGACATATTTAATAAATAAACTTGTGTTAGTCTTTCTTTTATATTTTTTTCGACCGTCATTTGACTTTTTTTTTCTCGTTTTCATGATTTTAAATTAAGTCCTCTCAATAAAGAAAAAGTTTAATATCATACCTCTATATTCATTGATTAAAAGACAAGACATTTTACTATATCTACTACTTGAAATTTTTATTCTTATTTTTATGTTCTCTCTCGATGCTCATTGGTAAATATTTCCTAGGAATCAGAAGAAAAAAAAAAACTCACTTTCTATAGAACTATATTAAGATATTTTAATAGAAGACCAACGCACTTTTCTATGTAAACAAATGCCAGGAGTGAATAAAGAGAAAGGGAAAAAGATTGATAGAAGAAGAAATGTTAAAAGACAAATATTGAATGTTTTATTCATGTAGCTTCGTCCTTATTACTCACCAGCTGTACTCCTTCAGTTCTTTACAGAAGTATCCACATTGTACAGTAAAAAATGAATGCGCTATTCTTATATTGCATTAGTTTTGTTTTTAATATTTTGTGACGTTTTTTATTTTTTGCAGTCGACTTTTTTTTTTTACTCTACAAAAATTTGTATATACTAGTGAAACAAATATATTTATTTTCAATAATATCTAATGATCAAATGAAAGGTTTTTTTGTTTTTCATTGAATGATATTAGAATTCTTCTTTTTTTGATCAAAGAATATCTATTTTCTTTTCTTTTACAGGACGGAAACTAAACTGCTAGTATCTATAGAACTGAAATTACTTGCCGATGAATAAAAATAAAATCATATTTTGATTTTAAAAAAATATTCTGCTAAAAAATGCATAGCAATTATATCATAATTTAGATAAAAATGAACTATTACTTGTAAAAATAGTTCACATCACTTATTGGTTAAACAATTTGTTAGTTTATTGACATAATTCATAAATAATTGTAGTCAATCACTTATTCTATTCAAACTGAATAAGTAATGAGAAATTCTTGTCTTCTAATTACTAATGAACAATGAAAAACTATCACACATATACCTATTTTTTCAAATTGATGATAAAACTCTCTGAAGTGATTTATGTTGGAAGAATTTTTCTTAAATAAGTGTTAGAAATCAGAAAAAGAACGTTTAAATCATAATTTGAGCCTATGATGTGTTGTTCCTGAATGATAGTCATTTTAGGTAACTTTTCTTCTTAAATGTATCGTCTTCTTTTGTGAAGTTTCTGAAGAATATCATTTAGGATAAATTTGAAAATTTCGAGGTTAGGTGAATCTTGATGTGTAAAGCAAAAGTTATCATAGACTAAAAGTTTCTGGCTGCTGTCTTCTGTGAAATAATGGCATCATGATGTCTCCTGTCTTTCCCCGGTGTTGTGTTCAATCGAATTAAAGATTTTTTTTCAGGCCCTATACATTATTTGGCATGGGTACCTTTTTATTTTTTTGTTCTTCGAAAAAGCCGAAATATCGATGATATTTTAAAAAAAAAACGCATCCTTTTTTTTGTAAAAGCTACTAAAAGTTAAAAGAACAATTTTTTTTTAATCAAAAAAGAAGGTAACAGGCTAAAACGTCATTAAAGAAAAGACCTTCAAAAATGTTCTTGGTGAAAATGACCCTGAGAAGCCGTTCTTAGTGATCTTCCGAAAAAAATGTCTTCCAACATGAAAATTTCCTTTCTGTAAAACGCGAACTACGGTTGTCGATAATATTAATCATATACTGTAATTTATTACAACGAACTGAATTTTATTATATATTTACATTTGCAATAAAAGAGAAACTTCATACAATAGAATGTGTTTGCGGGTAGGCTGAGTGTTGAGTATAGGTGTGAAATATGGAGTGTGAGCCTTACTTTCACTCACATCCTTCCTGTACGAAATAAGCTCTCTTGATAAATACTTAAAATATTTACTAGAGTGTTTTTTTTTAATTACAACGTCATCTACTGTCTAATGATATGATATTTAAAAAGATAACAGTTGAAGATGAGCAGTATTTTCTAACGAGGGACCTTTTCTCAAGTACATTTACTCTGAAGGACAGTTTCCAAGAGACATGTTTGACTGTATTCCAAAAAAATATCTATTCCAAACAGTGTGTAGTAGTATATATGAATATCGTTTCAGCTCGATTGGACAAAGCAAGTCGAAGAAACGAGGACGTTTCTGCAAGTTTTTCATGAAAATATCAATTTAAAAAAAATATTCGATTTGTTATTTCCGCTACATAAATTTGTTTTTTTTTTGCGTTTAAAGATAATGTTTAGATCCAAAAAATATACTAATCAGGTAGATATTACTTGAGATTATACAACAGCCACAAAAAAAAAGCAAAAATGAACAAAATAATTAAAATTTTGGGTTGCAACGAAGAGGGTACTGTTAAAAGATTCTTTCCAAAAAAATTGAATTAGAGCCTAACGTACGATGCAAAAGTAACGGCACAAAATGTTGATCATTTTATTTCTGCATAGACATGGCTGTGAAAAGAAATTTTTTTACCATTCGATAGGAAATTTTCTTCTCTTTCATAATCGTACGTCACTTAATTTAATCAACAGTCATAGACAAAATGACATGAGAAAAAAATAGCTCTACACTTTTTGTATATTTCACAATAACGACACAATATGTCGACTAATGGATCTTTTCTTGAAGCTGTGCTGGAACGATAATTTTTTATCAACTGATGGGAAATCTTTTCTTCTTTCGAACTGTATATAATTTGTTTTTGTTATGGGTTAATAGAAGAAATGAAATAAAGAACAGTTCATACAAAGAAAAAATTGAATTTTTCATTGATTTATTTATCGAAGAAATTCTGTAAATTAACTAGAATATTAATTGAAACAGGTTTGACTTTATTGATAAAAAAAAGTGTATGAGAATAGTTAGAAAGCTAAAAAAAATAAAATACATTGCCATGTACAATTAAACAAAAGGTCAAATAACATAGTAAAACTACATTACAGGCTATGATTCGAGATATTTAGAAGAATCTTCGTCACATGTGGCGTGTTGGACTATATTCCGTTGTTAAATAAAGATTTTTTTATTCTTTATGCTTTTTCTAATAAAGACTGACATTTCCGTTCTCTTTCATGAATGAATGACAGTTGCTATTATATAGGGTGGGTCATAAATAACTGCGCGATAAGAAATTTCAATATTTTCACTTTGGTGCAATCAAATGGGCTGATTTTTTGGTTAATGGTAGAACTTTACTCACAATTTTATTTCATGCGAACAATATAAGTAAATATTACTATTAAATATTATAATTTTCCTCATGAAAAAAAGTTTCCTTCTTGTCAAGTAAGAAAAATACATATGAAGCATTCTGTAGATTATTTTCAATTGTCATCGGAGATGATGACAAGAGGAAAACAAAACAAACTTTAGAAATGATACGATATTGATGTACAGCGAGAAAATTTTCTGAACTAGTTAGTTTAAATGCTGAAATTCGTGTCCGACAACTAACACGCACAGTTGAAGCCCTTCAAATACCGAATCAGTAAGCTACTAGCAATAACCGTTGTTCCTTCCACACGTGAAAATTTGAAACATTGTAACTGTTGACTTTTAAACTAACTGGTTCAGAAAATTTTCTCGCTGTGCATCAGCATCGTATCATTTCTAAAGTTTAGTTTGTTTTGTTTTCCTCTTGTCATCATCTCTAATGACAATTGAATATTAACTACAGAATGCTTCACATTTATTTTTCTTATTTGACAAGAGAAAAAACTTTTTTCATGAGGGCAATTATAACATTTAATAGCAATATTTACTTATATTGTCTGCATGAAATAAAATTTTAAGTAAAGTTCTACCACCAGCCAAAACATCAGCTCATTTGATTGAACTGAAGTGAAAATATTTAAATTTCTGATCGCGAAGTTATTTATGGTCCACTCTGTATTTGTTACCATCTTAATATCATACTTCAGTTGATTTACAGAATTTCTACGATAAATGAATGAAAAAAAAAATCAAAAATTTATTGTACCAACTGTTGTTTGTTTCATTTCTTTTATGAACGTGTAACAAAAACAAGTTATATACCGTTTGAAAGAAGAAAAAATTTCTCATCAGCTGATAAAAAAGGATCGTGTCAACATTGCTTAAAGAAGAAATACATCAGTCGAAATTTTGTGTCGTTATTGTGAAATATACAAAAAGTGCAGAACTATTTTTTAGGGTGTCTCTAATTCTTCTCATGCCGTTCGACTATCGAATGGTAAAATAATTTCTTCCTGGAGTCATATCGATGAAGGAGTAAAAGAGTTGACATTTTATGCCATTACTGTTGCATCGTACGTTATCTATCTGTAGGAGTGTGGGTAAAGAGAAGACTCTGTTCAAGACTCACTTACACTCACATTAATTATAATTTTTGGCATCGATTACCCAGATATATAGTTCGTACATGAATATTTACGCTATGAAAGATTATCATGAGAAAACTTTGATAATTTAGCTTAATCTTACTCTGATTCGTCCTATCGTGACCTCTGTTCAGTCCATCTCGACTACTTCACATTTGTGAACATGAATAAAATTAAGTCTAAATATAATTAAATTGTTTTAAATATTTCAGTTGATTATAGAATTAACAATTTTGTTAGCTTTCTGTAAAACAATTACATTTGATCGCTAACTTTTATAAATTTTATTAATGAAAGTTCATATAGAAAATAGTTTGTTTTACAAAATTTCAAATAAAAGTTACTTTGTTTTAAGAAAAATTATTGGAATTTATACACGACGTTAGTTTTTAAACTGAAAAAAAATGTTGATCTAGGTTGAATTGAGGTGATATGCAGGAAACTACACATAATATAAAGGAAAATAAAAATAAAATGGTAATGAAAAATGACTTGCGCTAGTTTGGCCTGGTCTCACCAATTTAGACCGTTACCGCTATCGCTAAGGAAAACTCTTACCGGTTGCAATGTTGGAATGTTCATAGACGAATATTCAATTTAAAAAAATAATATTATTCTAAATTTGGTGTCAATTTAAGAATAAAAACTCACGTTTGTCTCGAGCATAACTTGTCATTACAGTTAAACAAAGGAACCAAACGATACCAAAAGCTTCGATGAAAATCTGTTGTCTGCTCCAACTGGTGTTTTTTGTCTAAAGATGTATATTGAATTCATAAATATAACATTTTTGTTAAACGATTTTTTTTTATGTATAAAATTTAATTATTTGTATTCAAGACTATTTTCAATCTATTGATAATAATCAAACAGTAAAAGATCAGAGCTAATATGTGAGATGTCCCAGAAATAATCTACCAAAACAGGAATAGAATATCTTCATAATGTTTTAACCAAATGGGATAATATGTTTCAAAAATGATAAAGAATAGGTTTCCGTTAGTCTCTCAGCCTTCTCCAAGGCTTTGTAAGATCATTTCAAATGTTTTTATACAGAAAACTTCTGAGAAAATCGTGTAATTACGGTTAAATTTTGGCAGAGTACTCGTATGAATAGTCAATCATAAAGACACAAAAATGTCCGAAAACTTTCTGATAGATTCCTTTTTTTTGCAGCATTTTCGCAATGATCATTTCAATAGAAAAAAGTTTTCATTTTTATCAACAAATAACGGTGCTGAACTCCAAATACTAAAAACAACATAAAAGTGCTCTGGAATTCTGAAGTAATTTAATTTGTTTTCCACTAGTTTGATCCTATCACCTTTATTTGTGGATCAAAATAGGAAAATCTTATAATCGAAATGATCAACAGAAAAAGCTTTACAAATTCGTATACATGAAAATAAAGGTTCTCAGACCTCTGGATTTCTTATGTTTGAGTACTCAACTTTTGTATAGAAGAAGATAGTGCTACATTTCAAATATGTTAATAAGCCAATGATTTATTAATAAAAACTTACAACTTTCTTCTATCATTAGGAAAACAATTGGATTATTTCATTGAAATACGGCGAAGATACTTCATTTAACTTTTTGTTGGTGTTTTTCTGGGGCACTCGATATCAATGAAAAAAATATTGAATAAAATTAATACTGTTTCTTGTTGTTTCTGTAAATGCAACAAACATTAACCTTCAAAAAAATTACTCGAAAAACAAACATATTCCATTAAAATATAATGGCATATATTTTGTCGCTTTCTTTTTCGCATGCATTTTTTTCTTTTGTTGTAATCTTTATGTATTCTTTTACTTGTACAAACTGCGCAAATTTTTTTTTTTTTTGTAATTGAAAGATTTATCAATGCGTCCTTGGATTTCAACCATTGGTTCTAATTGTCGATCGCTTTTATCACTTCAAATAATTTCTTTTAGTCTAGGTTTTTCTTGTATTATTTATTTAATTTTATCAAATTTTTCTCATTTGTCTGTTGAAAATATAATTCCTAGAACTTGGATTCGATCTGTACTAACAAATAATACTGATAAAATCGTTTTAAAGTCTGACAAACATGATATTAATCCTATAAATCGTATTGAAAATAAAAGTTTTATTTGTGATCGTATGAGAAAGAATGATGGAACTCGAGAAGAAAACGTTAGTTCAGAAGTGGATGATCATCTTATAAATATTCTTCGTCGTAAGTGAACTATGAATTACTTTCTATTTAAAATATAGTTTCTATGTTTCTCTAGCATACTGTGATATTGTGCCTATTCTTCGTAACAATTGGATTTCTGCTAGACACTATATTGAAAGTGATATTATTTTTATTATATATACTGGTGCTTCTTTTTATCATTCACGTGCAACAGCCGTTCGAGATACATGGTTATCACGTGTAACTTACAAATATTTTTTTAGTCAAACACCATATTCATCATTACCAGTGACTGTTATTGAAGGTGCTGGAGAAACTTATTTATCTAATATTAAAAAACTCTATCGTGGAATGCAAATAGCATATAAAAAACATAATCAAACAGCTAAATTTTATTTTCTAGCTAGTTGTGATACATTTGTTAATGTACCACATTTACTTAAACGTCTTGAATCATTTGATTATAAACAACCTATAATTATCGGTGGTTTTCCTAGTAATCATACATGTTATGTTAAACGAAATGCCACAAATGATATTATTTCTTATCCATCAGGAGGTGCAGGTTTTCTTCTAAGTGCTCATATGATGAAATTAATGGTACCTAAATTAAATTCTTATTTTGAAAATGATTGGCCATTAACAGAAAATACAGCACATACCGATGGCAAGAAAAAAATACACCTCTTTTTTTTTTAAATAGATATTTTAAATTGACTTTTTTTAGCTGCTCTAAGTTGTCTTGCTCATTCTATGGGTATAAAATCAACAATAGTTTCTGGATTTTGGCAATATAATCCTGAAAAAATACTTAAAGATATTGGAAAAGAAAAATTCTATGTTGATCCAGAACCAAGTACATTTCATAATATACATCCATTATCAATGGATATTCTTGATGAATTTTATATTCATCAATTACTTGATCGATTAGGAAATGATAAGAATTTTGATGAACTTATGAAATTTACTCGACAATTTATTATTACTCATTATGAATTATTACGTATTAAAAGAAGCGAATGCACATTGCCTGTAGTCGAAGGAATAAAAACATAACTCGTCATACTCTAATTTCAAAAGAATTTACATAATTAAATCAACCAACTAAAAACAATATTGAATAGAAATATTCTAGACTTATTATTCATAGTTCATATGAAAATAGGTATCTAACAAGTTTTTATATTGAATTTTTCAACAATATTAAATGGATTTTTAAAATACAACTGTTTCTTTAAATTGAAAATCAAAGTTGAAGTTAATCAATTCTTTTTAATACTTATATTTTTTATTTGATTGTGGTTCTTAATTGTTTCTAGTCATGTTTGAATTCTATAGAACTTATTTGTAAACAAGAATAATGAAAATTAAAAGTAAATAAATTTAAAAAGTAGGATTATTTTTTATAAAAATTTTAAGTTGACTCTTGCTTGGTCTTCCTAGCTGTTTGTTAGTTTAAATACTTTTATATAATGGAACATGAAAAAACAAAAACAAAAACGTTTTTTTAACATCAACGTCAACTTTGAGTTTTCGTGTGAAGTATTTTTAAGTTGAAATGCTACATCTAACGTATACTTTACCCAAGGAAGAAATTGATTTTATGAAAAGAATAGTAATGATATGAACTAAAATTAGATACGTCTAATATTCTTATTGAAAATGAAAGACTTCCATAAGTGCTCAGAAGTTGTCTCGTGTATAATCATTTGTTCTTGAATTTCCTGCACGACAAGGAATAAACAAAATTTTATAATTATTCATTATCAAAAGAAGTTATTAAGATTATGAAGACAATATGGTTTGACTAGACCTTCTAAATAATTTATAAGAGAACTTTAATACTGATTTCGAATAAAATTCACGTAATTGAATTTGCTAGTAAGGACCTTTTTTTTTTATTTACTTCGATGAAATAACCTGTAACACTAATGACAAGAGTATGGATGAAGAGGAGAATCTACGAACCCACACGAATTCTCTATGAATAGGTTATAAGTGCTCGCAAGTTTGTGGTATTATTCGATACGTATTGGTTTATATAAACGATAAAAATTCTCGAAAAACGGTTCTATTGACATTCCCGATAATTATTATAACACTTTTTATTACAGATACATGAAACAGGTATAATTGCACTGTGGATGTTCCTTTTTGTTCGATTTGCTTCTCAAGTTTATTACTCGCAGCTTGTGTGATCTTCAATCTTTTTGCGAAGACATCAATTTTTTCAATTCATTTGTCAATACTGTTTATAATGATAATAGATTTATTGTGTCAAATTTCAATGCTGCGGTAATTGTGCTTATGACTGAACCACACCTGTTGTAACCCGTCGCTGTCGTCGTGGATCGAGCTTTTTCACTTTGTTTCTTAGTTCAGATAAGGAACCGATACATACAATAGGTAATAACAGAATGGAAGAGTATGCGTAATAAAAGAGTGTTGGCAACACATCATGAGCCCAATTAGGTTGACCACATAAGTGAACGAGATCAATGATCGACAGCGGGAAATCGAAGCACAAATATAGCAATGACATAGAGACAATATGTATGGTTAATTTTCGCTGCTTTCGCCATTCTACAATCCGATGAAATCGATACTTTTGCCAAACAACACGTACAAGTAGCGCTCTGTTGGACATAGCAATTAGAAACGTAGGTGCTACGGCGAAACCAACTCGTTCAATCAGACCAAAAGATGGTATTGAGTCGTAGCATCCAGCCATGCTACACAAATCCGCTGTATAATCAAATGTATTTTGGCAAGGTGGTGCAAAGATTGCTATACCATAGAAAATCATCATAAACAACACGATCACGAATAATGGGAGATAATGGACAAGCACACACTTTCGTGGCGTGGCTACCATCCATGTATGAAAAATAAGAATATGCCGTTCAAACGATGCCCACATGATCAAGACAAGATCAATGAAAAAGAAGGCATAGTCAATAAACCACCAGATGAGACATAGCGCTGGTATAACTGGACGCACGATACCTGTGCTAAAATATTGTAAATGCAGCGGAATATCAATCAGTCGATAGATGAGATTGAAAAAAAGTATGAGTATTGTTGCATGATTGTGAAGAGCTCGTCGTGAATTTTCGTTCTATCAGTAGGTGATAGAGCGCGAAAATAGAACAGAAAACAGCAAACACATCAAATACGAGAAAGAGCCAGAAGTGCAATGGATGTACGAGTTCATAGTTGGAATCTGACGAGTTTGAATAGAATGTATTGTTCATAGGAAACGAATCCATTTAAACTAAGTGTGCGTCGGAACATTCAGCTATAAGCTGCTACTGTGAAGAATGATAATGTGATGAAATTGAATAATGAAGCGCAATAACAAAGTAAAAAACTTGAGCTTACCTACGAGAAATTTCACTAATCGACTATTTTTCACTTGAATGAGAAAGTAATGTATACGTATACAATGCGAATCTGATTTGTATCCAATGTGGAATGCTAACTTTGATAATAATTAAAATAATACTGTGTTGTGTGCCAATATTGATGTCATCTCTGGTTGATCTTTCTTGCTTCTTTCCTCAATATCTTCCGTCTATTGTTTGTCCGTGTGCTCATCTCTCTCTCTCTCTCTCTCTCTCTCTCTCTCTCTCTCTTGCTTTGCTCTATATAGACGTGTGTTATGCTTGAAATAATCACATTCTGGAGATATGAAATATATTAATAAGCATCATTACTCCAGATAAATTATGTAAATTCGAAATGCACAACATACATGTCCATATGCGCATGCTGATTCAATTATAGCCGAGTTGAAATGCAATGAATTGTCATGCTATAGGAAAATGCGTCTGTTGACGTCCTGAGTGTCACACACACTAATAAACATATCTTTTCAGCACGTCCAAATACATGACAGTCGATGTCAGATGTGAAATAAAGATCTACATGAACACTCAACAACTCCTGTCGGACTCACTTATCGAATGTAGCAAGATGTTTGCAACATTTTTACATATATGCGTATCTCTCACTATATGGCTATAAAATTATGCTAATTTTTTCGTAAAAAGCTAGTCATAGGCGACATTGTCACACTTTAAAAATAGTGTCATTTTCATGTTTGCTCACTAATTTTTGAAATATCGTCGAAATGTCATATATGACCAGATCGAGTTCATTTTCATAGAAAATTGATTTCTCTATGTTCAACCGAAATAATGTGTGATAAAATGATTCGAGTAGAAGAAGAACAGTTAAAATCCAGATTATGATCAAACATTAACAGATAATTCTAAAGCAACATTTCACCTACACTCAAACTCTCAATATGAAATCTTTTACATATCTATGTATCACTTGGAAAAATCATTTAAAAATTCACATAATCATATTCATTCTATCTGTGAAGATGGTTAATATTATTGTTTAAATTAAGACACATAGTTTAGAGATTCAAATTATGTATCTTTTTACGAAAAAGTTAACATCATTTTACAATCCTATAGTGAGAGATACGTATATGTAAAAATGTTGCAAATATCTTGTTACATTTGGCAGTCACTGTCATGCATTAAAACGTGCTGGAAAGAAATGTTTATTGGTGTGTGAAACTCAGGACATCAGCAAACGACGTTTCATATAACATGAATATTGATAGCGTTTATAATCCAAAATGAAATAGCCATAGCAACCCTGCAATTATATGATATTCGATAATCTACAAAGTTTTAGATTTTTCTCAGATGAATAAATTTCGTATATTTAAATCTGAACATTCTTGACTTTTACAATGAATTTTTTGTTTTGTGTATATAGGTTTAAAACTGCCGAAGAAATCATCATTATTTTTTACTTCGACAAAATTTGTTTGAAATTTCTTATATAAAGAAAAGAAAATTTTTAAGAATAAAAATAAAAAATAATATTTATTAATTATTATAAACTGGAAATTGTCTATGTACTGTTGATTTATGATTCGCAAGTGTTCGAGATTGACAAAAACTTTTACCGCAGTCTAAGCATTGATATGGTTTATCTATGAAAGAAAACAAACGAAAAAATCATTTTCATTTTTCATGAAACAAATTTCAATTTACCTTTTAAATGAGTGTATCTAATGGAATAAAACAAAAAAAAAAGGAATGAAAAATTTCTATTCAATAAAAAAATAATACAACTTATTTGTGATCTCTCAAATGATCTTGTCGTCGAAATGCTTTATAACATATTTCACATGTAAATGGTCTTTCACCAATATGTGTTCGTATATGAATTAATAAATTATAAGATTTTGTGAAATGACGATTACAATATTGACATATGTGTTCTTTCGGTTTTTTTTTACTTAACAACATTTTTTTAAAAACAAAGAAAAATCAGTTAAGTTATCAACAGAAAAAAGTATTTACTGTTTAATATCATTGATACTGTTATTTGATAGATATGATTGTCGAAATGGTTTATGTGAAATATTTGGATTCGCCATAAAGACAGATTCGTTTTCTGACGCTCTGTTTTTATTACTAAAAACAAGAAAAATTAAGTAATCTCAAAATCATTTGAGCAGGTTTGTTTTACATTTTGTTTTCTGTTGTTATCAACGTTAATGAGATTTGAAATAGTCATTTGTAAAGAGAATTTTATTTTTGAAGAATCAAATGATTGGAAGTTTTTCCAACAAAAGGTCCTGCAAAACTGAAACCCAAGTTTTGTTTTGAATCACATGCAACTCTGTTTGAATTACTCAGAATGATAACGGAAACACTTTTCTACGACTTTTCCTCACCGAAATACACTAATCTTACGAAAAGCACAAAATGATGTTTCTATACCAAATAGTGAAAAAAACGTTTTTGAAGCCTTTCGTAAGATTGATATATCTTGACCAAAAAAACGTCGTAGAAAATCAAAGTATTGGATTTTTTCAAAATCGCTGAGAACGATCTGAAAGAGTTTTTCAAATCTTTGCTTTTTCGAAATCACTCGTATGGTATACACTTGATTCGATTCATCATTTCAAACACCTTATATATGCACACTTATATGTACGTCGTGCTAGCGGACCTAAAATGGATTTCTTTGCATTCAATCAGAGCCTTTAGATTTTCTCAAAAAGGTGGGGTATGAACGAAGCTGTGTTTCAAGTGAAAACTGTCACAGTCACATCCACATTCATCTTTGTACTCATTTAGAAATGAGTGAGACAACGTTTCTTTTTTCATCAGTTATTTACTTGATGCAAGCTGATTATGGAAATTGCATATATTTTGTGCGCAGAAAAAAATCGACAAACAAATTTAATATTTTAATTTTATCGACTAAAGGGTTCTCAAACAGAAATTTCCATTTACGCAACTATTTCTAACAGCACGATGTAGTAAAATATTGCTTGGGCTTGAATGCGTATTGTGAATGAAAATAGATTCGCATTTATGCAAATTATGTTTTATTCATATACTTGAGTGCTTTTGCGTCGTTTGGACACAAAAAAATATCATTAGAAATGGATGAAATTCGCAATTTTATTTATTGGTAGTTTTGACGTACTTTTTTGGGATATACTCCATTCTTACTCTTCGATAATGATGAAAGGAAGCACGTAAGAAGAAATTTCAGTTTCTGTAGGCATTATTCCTGTAAATCACAAGAATGCTTTCGTAGACTTCTATTACCCTACCAACCATTTAATAGATATTTTGATACGTCGATTCCAGCGTCCGATGGGAATCAAAATTCTATATCCAGCCCTCGAGTTCTCACTTTCCGATAGGTCGAGGGCTCGGTGTTAAATCATTTCAACGTGTCATTTTCAACCACACGAATTACTGTTTCCGAGGAGACTGAAATTTGATGAAAGAAAAAAAAGAATTTTGACCAATAGATACTCATTCTTGAGTCGTCGCAATTTATTTAATATTCTTGAAGGAGGAGATTCGAATATTAGTACTTAAGTGTCAGTTTCTTTGTAAATATGAGCTATTATTCTTCTATGAAAAGAGCATATTTGATGAATATGACATCAGATAATTAGATGGTTTCTGTGATGAAACATAAAATCAACATTAAGAAATATTTTCAAATTTTCAAAACATGGAAATACTTTATGACTGTCTTCGCCAAGTATGCTGACAGATTTCAGTCTTTTTCTTTTCACCAACTGATGTTAAATATTACTAAGAAAATTACGAAATTAAAATGAAATATATGTCAAAGATAAACAATTCTGTTAAGATTATTGAATAAAAAAGAAGACATTTCAAAATCGCTTGTTGGAGAAATATCACGTACTCTACATTATATTCAGTACTCGAAACCACTTTTGTGTTAGACATGCTTCTACTGGAGTACTCAAGTTTATTCTTGCGATATGTTTTTTTTCCTCGAGTAGTTGAAACGCGCTTGAGGAGTTGGTAGTATTCTTTTGATGTTTTTCTTCTTTTCGATTACTCGAACTTTGATGCATGCTTAGGGATTGAAACGTATTTGAGCAGTCGAGAATAAGTATTTGATAGGATGGAGTTTTCAAGCACTTGGAATCCAATGACTGTCAAGGAGTTCGGAATTTGAAGAGCAAGAAGAGAAACGATATATTTCAAATTTTCAAGCGGTCGTCGCGTCCATCGTATGCTTTCAAAGTCTGCTTGAATGATGCATACTTAATATTTCCTGAAGATGAAGCCAAGTTTCTCTAAACATTACCTTCGTTTCAAGACGGTCNAATTACATGTGGAATTCACAAGTAGGATAAGAACAAAAAATAAAGATTCTCTTAATCTTTTTTTAAGAGCATCATGCAACAACAACAACATCTGGCTCATGTTCTTGAAATCGTACAAGATTTAATAGCTTTATATCCATATTACTTGCAGCACAATTGATAATATTTATTCTTGATTTAGTTTGTTTAGCATCCAGACGTGGTTATTTAAAATTAGATAAGTGATTATCAGATAAATTACATGAACATAAAGTGAGAAGAAAGAAACAAAAACATTATTTTATAGAAGTATTCAATTCTAACTACAATTACCTTCAAAAGATGATACAAATTATTAAAAAAAATCGATAATATCGAAACAATCAATATACTTTTACACGGGTGACCTTCAATTAACATTATCATTAATAACAAATCTAGGTTTAATACAAGAAATTTAAACAATATCAACAGCGAACACATCCCTTTATACCATCACCAACCAATGGACTTTCATTATCAACTGAACTTTTTTAATTATAAAGACGTAATTATATATTTTCTTTCCAATCGTCGTATATACACTTGTGATCAACGGATTGTTGTCACAATGTAGAAATAATGCTATCGGATGGAGTAGGGATTATATATGAGTCGTGTAAAACGTAAACTTTTATCATAGTTATATCTGAGTGTAGGATCACCGAAAATATTTGAAGATTTCACAATAAACTATTCTCGATGAGTCCAGTCTCTATGGAAAGTTTCAATTTGAAATTCGAAAATGAGTTTTCGTGATGTCTCTGAGGAGGACCCTAAGTAAAGGGCACGAACGTTTTTCTGTATGTTCATAGTTCATTAAGGTTTACATGAAGCACATGGTCTCGACTCAAAAGTGATTAATCAATTGCGGAACTTTCCTCATCAGCCATGACAAGTGTAATTTGTGAAGAGTTATCTTTTGATGTCTTATCATAGATTTTAACTATATCAGATAGGTCGATTCTTAACATTGATATTCAAAAGTTGAGAAGATGAAAAAGAAAAGAATAAGTAGAAAATAAGAATTGATCAACGTAAGAAAAATAAAGTTTTTATTTTTCTGTTTTCTCTTGTTACTGTCTTTGCTAGTGTTCAAATAATAATGATTCATCAATAGATAAAAAATATAAAGATTCAACAATACCAAAAGAACAAGTAAGACTCAATAAAATACTTGTTTTCATAATAGATTAAGAAATTTATTTGATGAATATAAATTTTATCCTCAATGTTCTGATAGATAATTAATTTTAACAGCACAATTATTTGGTGAATTCTTGGAACGTGGTTTATTTCAAAATCAAGTTTCGATTGCATCATCTCGAGTTATACTTGAAGGATTACAAATCCAGTTTGAACTATTCTTTGGAATTTTTCTCTGTAGCAACACTTAATCGATGTAAAACAAGATAAGATATTTTCNAGCAGTAAGCCGAACGTAAATAACCTCAAAAGGTTTCCTCGTGAGATGTGCGCGTCTCATTGTGACAACAGTATTCGATTTCACGATTCAATCGCACGTAAATTATTTGAGATTTGATTTGTCGTCACACGCACGTATAAAAAATACCAACTAAAAATCAAAATTAGCATTAGGTCGTAATTAGTTACAACGTGGCTCAATTATGATCGTGCAACATACTCAGAATTTTGAACTTGTTAAGGATGTGGGTGTATGCCAATGTCACGTTCTACCTCCATACACACCCTCTTTTATTACTTGTAATAGCACTTCGCCGAGCATAATCAACTGAATGATATATTGATTTATTTTATTGACTTTGTTATAATTTGAAAGACAAATTCGAAAATTAAAAACAAAAATAAATATATCATATTTGTTAATTTTTTTTGATAGTTATTACGATTTGCTCAAGCAGTTCGTCATGTGAATGTATTTTTTATTTTGATAATCAACGTTACAATCAAAATACCGAAGACTATAATTTCACGAAATCAATCATAACTCATCGGGACTCAAATTACAACTGTTCATCTCTACAGAGATTCCCTCTTCTTCTCAAAGAAAGGATATGATAATTCGTTAAAGCATTTATTCATTTCCACTATATATAATCATTTTTTTTAAATATTTTTTTCTAATTGCTTAGACTACTGAATGCATCTATCCTATTAAAAAAACATAACTTTTTGAATAACATTGAAACAAGAACTATTACAATTAATAATTCCTCGATCTCTTGTCAATAGTCCTAATACAAATCCATTTCTCAATTACATGTGGAATTCACAAGTAAGATAGGAACAAAAAATAAAAATAAAGATTCTCTTAATCTTTTTTTTAGAGCATCATGCAGCAACAACAACGTCTGGTTCATGTTCTTGAAATCGTACAAGATTTAATAGCTTTATCCATATTACTTGCAACAGAATCGATAACATTTATTCTTAATTTAGTTTGTTTAGCATCAAGACGTAGTGATTGAAAATTAGATAAATGATTATTAGATAAATTACGTGAGCATCAAGTAAGAAGAAAGAAAAAAAAACATTATTTTATAAAAGTATTTTATTCTAACTACAATTACCTTCAAAAGATGATACAAATTATAAATAAATTGCTAATGTCGAAACAATGAATATACTTTTACATGGGTGGTCTTCAATTAGCATTATCATTAATAACAAATCTAGATCTAATACAAGAAACTAAAACAATATCAACAGCAACATGTGCCTTTATACCATCACCAACCAATGGACTATCATATCAACTGAAATTTTTTAATTACAAGGACATTATAATATATTTTCTTTCAAATTATCGTATATACACTTGCAATCAACGGATTATTGTCACAATGTAGAAAGAATGTTATCGAATGAAGTAGAGCTTATATATGAGTTGTGTAAAATGCAAGCTTTTATCATAACTATATTTTAGTGTAGGATCGCCAAAAATATTTGAAGATTTCACAATAAACTATTCTCGATGAGTTCAATCTCTGTGGAAAGCTTCAATTGGAAATTCGAAAATGAGTTTTCGTAATGTCTCTGAGGAGGACCATAAGTGAAGGGAACGAACTTTTTTCTGTGTGTTCATAGTCCATTAATGTCTACATGAAGCATATGGTCTCGACTCAAAAGTGATTAATTGATTAATGAAATTTCGTCGTCAGCTATGACAACTATAATTTGTGAAGAGTTATCTGTTGGTGTCTTATCACAAATTCTAACTGTATCAGAAAAGTCGGTTTGTATTATTGATATTGAAAAGTCAAAAAGAAACAACAGAAAAGAATCAATAGAAAATAAGAGTAGATCAAAGTGAGAGCAATAAAATTTTTATTTTTATTTTTTCTCTTGCTATGGTCTTTGTTAGGTTTCAAATAATTATGATTTATCAATAGTGAACAAAAAGTAAAGATTCAACAGCACCAAGAGAATGAGTAAGAGTCTGGAAAATAGATTTTTTTGTTTTACAGGAAGTTTTTCTGAAATAGATTAAGAAATTTATTCGATGAATATAAATTTTATCCTCAATCTCCTGATAGAGAATTAATTTTAACAGCACAACTATTTTATGCATTTTTTGAACGTTTTTTATTTCAAAATCAAGTTTCTTATTGCAGCATTTCGGATTATACTTGAAGAATTAAGATCTCAGTTTGAAGTAATCTTTGAAATTTTTCTCTGTGGAGACACTTAATCGATGTAAAACAAGGTGAGATATTTTTTGTAGATTAAATAAGATTATTTTCTAAGAAATGTCATATGCCAGATATAATGATGAATAAAAACCTATTTTAACTTCTCATTAAATAGTCTTCTATCAAAAATGTCAACAGTAGGAGGCGAAAATTTCGTCGCTTCATTTTTTTTTGTGAATATTTTGTACACAATCGAATAATTAGGATAATGATCAAAGTGCTGGAAGCCACCCTTATTAAAACAAATTCTTTTAGAATAAAGTTCTAAATGAATAGATAGTTCATCTACAATAAGACTAAAAAAGGAAACTAGAAAGGTTCATCCTCATATCTTTTAATCTTGAGTTTTGATTATTTTATTGGATTTCTATCTACAGATAGTTCTCATGACCATTATATTGTATTAGAACTTTCGGTCCAAAAGAATTTTTTCTTCTTGAGATATTGAATATCTAAAAAGCAATCATGTGTCACAATATCTCAAGATATATGCATCATAGTCTACAAACTGATATATATATATATCTAATTCAAAACGATATGTGACACTTGATGATCTTTCTTCATACGACCTACACATACTTTTCGAAATTTATCAATTTATTCAAAAATTCCATCTGTTATAGATGATTATCTTGATTATAATTCCAAATCAATCCATATTCACATGTTTTCAACAATGAATGGTATACCACCGATGACAACAACTATTCAATTCTATTGGACAAGACAATAATACACAAACAGCTGTATTTTTATTTATAAAAAAAAAAAGAAAACAAAAACTCAAATTTCCATATTTTATTTCTTTTCCTTTTTTAGACATCATTAATACACAATGCAAATATTCGTACATTAATCAATGATTCAACATATAATCTTGTTCGAATAAAACAACCACTTGACCATATTAGTGATAAAATTGCATTTCCATAATTATTCATCATTATTTAATACATCTNTATGGAACATTCGTTATTTACATTTTACAGCTTTTTGTATATCTTTAGTTTTCGTCTTTTTTCAAATATACCTAAAACTATTTTTGAGCCTAGTCATCTATGGTTTTGTAGAGAATTTTAAGCGCTATCTTTTGATAATAATGAGAGCTTTACTTACAGTGATAATAGACAGGAAATCTTAAAAATACTGGGAGGCTCATTATTCCTGGGACACCCGATATCAGGCTTTCCTAAAACACAGTATTTTTTAAGACACTAACGAATTCTGGTGAAAGCTAAAGAAAGATGATTATGATCAGAAAATTGGAATCTGAGGTCAAATTTTGAAAATGTTTAAGTTGACTTTGTACACTAAGGAAAGGTTTTCTAAGAAGATGCTGATATTTAGTAAAGAGTGGCGAAAGTAAATCGGTTTCCAGGGACTCGAATGTGATATCAATTTATCAAGGCTCTGCATTTCAATTATCAATAAAGTGATTTCTTGATGAATGCTATAGTTTTCTTAAGTATTAGAGTCGAATGCGTCAAGTTGAATTTCCCTTCATCAACTCATCGAGGAAATAGTTACTTTCATAAAAAACACTCACTTAATCTAAAAACTTCAGTTTAAAAGTTTCAAAGACTGACTTTGAATTCAGACTCTCCGGTCCCAGTTTACTTCGTCAACCGTTATAAAAACCTCACTTTCTTAACAATGCTGTTTTTCGCGACACCCGTTTTGACCTAATAACTGTAGCTAGGTGGATCGTAGTTGGACCAGTAACTGTAAGTGCAGCTATTGCAATTGCACTGTCAGTCGTACCCACGATACTCATAGTTTGGCTACTAACGGTACAAACAGTTATCATATTTAGACCGGTATCTGTAGGTATGCTAATCGTAGCTAGACCGGTGATGGTAGGTCTGACCATATCATCTCACTGATAACTATCAATGCGGTATCATAGTTGGACTGGTAACCATAGGTACGTTTATCGTAGTTGCACCAATAGCTTTACTTACGGTAATCGTAGCTAGGCGAGTAACCGTAAGTTAGATGATAGTAGTTAGATTGGTAAGCGTACCTGTGGCTACTGTAGTTGGATTGATTACGATAATCTCGGTGATGGTAGTTAGATCTGTAACCGTAGGTACAGTGATCTTAGGTGGACCAGTAACCATTGGTGCAGCTATCGTGATTGGGTCGAAAAACCTAGGTACAATGACTGTAGCTGTGCCGGTAACTGTAGGTATGGTTATCGGTTTCAACCGGCGAAATGACCTTCACCATTGTATTACTAATCAATATCAATACCCTCCATTTAGAACTACGAAAATCTGCGGTGATGATCGGTTTCCGCTATTACTCAAACAACATAAGACTCAATGCATCCAGCAGTACTAATATGCCAGTCTCCATTAGGGCTCTTTATAACCTTATCGGCTTGATTCTCTGCTTTATTCCAAAGTTAATTAGGACGAGGAATTACTTCTTATCAGAAAGTTAAGTGCTCGAGCTTCTGAGATGTATTGTGTAGGAGAGACACCGAAATACAAAAAAAATGACCGGTGCACCCCTAACCGACACACCGATCCACACTCACACCCATACCCACACCCCATACGCACATGCACACCCGCATCCACACCCTGAAAAATTAATGAAAATAACAAATTTAAAAAGAAATTGAATTTATTAAGAATAACAAATTATTCATTCAAGGACAATACTATAGTAATAGTGGTACAAACGATAAAAAATTCCACCTTTATCGTACCAGACTATTACAGTCGTGTCTGCACCACTATTAAGTAGAGATAAATAAATCTACCTATATGTCTATATGCACAGAAACTTTTATATTCTATTTGTATTTTATCATCGGAAGAAGGACTATACTACTATCCGAAACGTCAAATAAAAATGAAAATAAACTAAAAATTAATTAGCAAGAGAAAATAAACTTATTCAAAAATGTTAACTGCCTTCCTCATTCGAAAACTAATTGGCTTAGAACTTCTACCCCGGATAGCAGTACGTCAGTGGTTGAATTCCTGCGGGAGGTCGTCTTATAGTCGGTTAGATCATAAACGATCAGTGATACTGCTTAGCACATACGCTTCAGGTACATCAGAACTAACAATTCTGTACAGACTGATGGAAAAGATTAAGAAGAGTAATATGTGCTTGAAGCGACGAAGATCTGATATATTTTCACTTTTCTAATGCTCACCTGCTTTTGCTCGCTTTACACAAAATGCATTTTTGTCGATAAACGAAAAAATTATGGATGAACGATTACATTTTACCACACAAAAACAATCGTCTTTTTTTTTCTTTCTTTCGTTCTCCAACCGTCAGCATGTTAGTTATGAAAAAAATGAAAATAGCATACATAATTCATGTTTGTCTTTGCCACGACAGTCGCATTATTTGCTCAATCATAAACGTATAGAAAAGAGAGAATTCCTCCCATACAGAAAAAGTTGCCCTTTTCTCTTAGCGAGCCATTGTACGACACTCCCACAGCTTTTTTCGTTTTTTTTCAAACGAAGTGATTCAACAGGCTTTTGTGCTGCCAGCAAATTTGGTTGTTGGGTATTTTTTGAGAGTGCGACACTAGAAGATCCTTAGTTTCAATCCTGTTCATTAGTTATAAAATACTGAAAGGATCAGTCAGGATTCTGAATCTCTAGGATCTTGTCAAGTTTTCCTCAGGATCCTGACTCAGTTCCTGATAGTTCCTGGTTCCAGGATTTCTTCAGGTTCCTGCCCATCCTTTTTCTGAATCATAAATACCAGATCCTACCAGGATTCAATCATGTTCCTGGTTAGGATCCTTACAGAAATCATAGACAGGATTCTCTGACGATATTATCAAGTTTTAGACAGGATTTGATCTGGATCCTTGTTCCAGGATCCAGGATCCAGTCAACTATTCCACATGAGACCCAAGAAGATCAAAACAAAAATAAACAGTCGATGGCGCATCAGTCGCTATCACTAGTACTTAACAGGGCGCGGTGTAGGTGTGGGTGTGGGCATGAATGATGAAGACTAGATCCACATCCACACCCACAGAAACGTCAATGCGCGCGTTATAATAAAGACTAATAAATGACAGTTCTGGAAATAGTACCGTACCATTACTTTATTGTATTTACACAAACAAAAAGGAAGATACATATTTCACCGCTTTTTGCAAATCAGTGCACGAATACGCCACCAGTAGTTGACGGATTGACTGTTATTGTTTCTTGTTCGATATTCATTTAATCAATTAATTTCAAGCTATGGTCATTGAATGATTTTTTGTGGAACTCACATATATTTTGGAAGAAAATAAAATAGTGAGTGTAAGTTTAAGTCCAGGTTTTTGCACCCCTGCCTCCCCCCACCCCGAGGTCCCCATCATTACAGACCACAGCAATCAGTGCCGCCGTCTCCTACTGGCCCGCTCCCATTACAGATCGTAGGGTGTGGGTGTGGATCGTCATCTCACACCCAGAACCAACGCCCACCCATGTCCTGATCCAAACACCGACACGCACACCCCTGTTTACCATAAATCGAAGAGATTTTAAAAAATATTTCCTTACGATTTCATGAGAGACCAATTCATGTAGTTCATGAATTGTAACTATAAAAAATTGATAAAATATTCTCAGAGATTTCTTATGGCTACTTCCCCGTTCAAAAATCGATCGGATGTCAGGAACGTCCAAATAGCATGAAATTTTTAGGATATGTTGCGGCTGGTGCTGGAAGGCTATGATAAAATTTTCAGCCCTGTACGATGACGTTTCAGAGATATCGGCCAAACATGGGTGAAAAAATAGCTAATTTCGTCTCCAAAAATTCTCTATGGTCTTCAGTCTTTACATTAAATTTTCTTTGTTTGGAAAAGCTTGTCAGAATGCAGTGTGTATGAGAGTAATTTTTGTTTTAAACTCTTACTTTTTAAGAAAAAAAAAGAAATCGAAAGTTCAATAACTCAAAAAGATTCTCTAGAAACGAGTCTATTTATATAAATGTTTGTATATATAATGCAAGCAAAGCTTAATCAAAAAACGGGCTCTTATAAGCACTGCAGTTTCATACGCTCTTTCAAACAAAAGAAAAATATTTGGTTTTATGTCACACTGTGGTCTCATGGCACTGAAGATCTAATGGAAAACGGGGTGTGGGTGTGGATGTGGATGTAGCTGTTTATCTGTAATGTATAGAGTTCTACACCCACACCAACACCCACACCCTTTTATGACGTATTCAATTCTTCAATACTGCTTCTGAGAACAAAAGTAATCAGCAGTATAACTTTCTCTGACATTGTGTGATACTAAGCTCTATCAAAGTGAAACTATCCAATCAATGCCTAAAAAAGCCCAATTTTTCGATTCCTAATCATACCATATCATTTTCTGTATACATGGATCTTTCAAAAGAGAAAAACAAGCTCGCGCGTTCGAACTCTTAGAGTGGTAGACAAGAATATCTGTAATAGTCTAGTCTCGTATCCTATTTAGGTATATTGACGTTTTTGAGCATTGGGTCGATTTCACTACGACGTACTTCCATTCAGAAGAAAATGAATTGATATAGTTATCGAGCTTGGCGTTACACAATGTCTGAGAAGGTTGTACACTTGGTCACTAGTGTCTGCAGGAGCAGTATCGAAGAATTTAAAGCATTATAACAGCCTTTAAATTGAAAGCCAGACAAAATTCTATTGAAGTAACTTTAAACAAAATTTTATATAGATTGGCTAGAAGACATGCTCATTCATAATATTCAACGAAATTATCCACAAGTACTATAGTATCCCGTAGCCGGTATATTGGTTTTCAAAACGTTAAAAATGCAGTTTTCTATATATGACTCAATGCACCACGAGTTGCTGTAGAGAACGATGTAGATATCTTTGCAAATGTAGAGTGATTATCTTATCCAACGCGATCTTACACAATTAAATTACCTGATTGTCTAAATCATCTTTTAGTTTTTTTCTAATGACGACGCTTATTTTTCATATAATTATCTCGTTCTTGTGCCAATCTAAAGTGGAAGTTTTCAACATATGATTTAGCTAATGGTAATTATTTGTTCCAGACCGTCAACAAAATCTTTATCTCGTTTTTCTAAATGTTATACATCTTGTTTTAATTGACTTTGAGCTTCTACTTGTTTAGCTTTATTTGTTTGTTGAAGACAACTAGAAGGTTTTTTAACACGTTTTCGAAATGTGAGCAATAAAATTTTCAATTTAGATAAGTAACTGTAACTGGTATATCTTTCCGAATTATGGTTATTTGACTAGATTTATCATCTACAGTAATAGATGAGCCGAAGAATCAAAATTATGGAGTTTCGATCTAAAATTTTTCGTACACATAAGTCGTACGACTCTTATAGCAGCCTAAATATATCATCCACTACCAACATTCCTTTCTCAAAATATTGATTTTCGTAACATATGACAGTATGAAAAGATTTTGTTGGAAAGTCAATATTTTGAAAAAGAAGTGTTAGTAGTCATTGTGATATTTAGGTTTCTATAAATGTCATAAGACCTATATGTGGGCAAAATTTTAGATCAAAACACCGTATTTTGATTCATTCTACTCTCATTGTGACCTGCTTTGTTGGCAAAATATAAGTGTTAAAACTCTGAATCAGTTTTGCCTGAAAAATTTAATACAAGTTACTTCTTGTGATTTAACTAATTCAACACAAGCAAACTGTAGAATGATACAAAGAAAAGAACACCATATTTTTAAATCATATTAAAATGATGTAGTATCGAACGTTGCGTTGTAGTGACATCTTTCATCAACAAAATTGAATAATATGTTTTCTTAACAATAATATAAGTTCTATTTAACAAAAAATGTAAATTCCAATTTAAAGAATAAATCAACATTTGATGCTACATGATGGTAATATTATCATATTGCTAATAATTAGTCAATCATATTTCCAACCAATTGCGTAAGCGTAATAAAGAATGATTAAATTACAACACGAATAGTGGACTTCCTACTTTATTTACTTTTAATCCATCATATCATATACATAACACTAATCGTGTTTGTTTGTTTTTGTTTTTGATTGAAATCTATAAATTTTCTCTAGACATTTTTTTTCTTAATTTACTGATACATAATACTATCGAGTAATAATAAAACATCAATTATTTCAATTGAAATATTATCTTGTTCGGCTTTCGCCGTATCTTAAACAATGAATCTTGATGCAGTCTCCTTAGCACTTGCTCAAATATCATTTACAATCAAAACTTTATCAAAAAACAATTTCAAAAGTTCTGTTGCTGAAATATCAAATGTAAATAATAAAAACAAAAATATGTTTTTATTGTTTCAATGTTTTATATATTATGTATGTTTATATTTTTCTAGCTCATATCGGAATATGGATTTGAGGCCGAACGTCATTTATATCGAACATTATTAACCTATATTGATTTACAATCAATTGAAGAAAATAGTTCGACATTAAAACGTTCGGAAAATATTCATTTGAATTATTTACAACAAGAAATTTCATCATTAATATCAAAACCAAATTTTGTTACATTAATTTGTTATGCTTTTGATACAACTATAACGCAAAAAGTATAGAATAAAATTTTATAATTAAATACAAAATTCAAGTATATATATATATATATATATACATTTTAGTCTTTTAAAATTCCATCACCATCAAATGGATTTTTAACATTGTTATGTAAACTGTTGAAATTAAATTATGCACAAGAACTTGTTTTTGTTCTTGCTTTACAAAATTCAATTCATACAGATATTCAAATATTAGTTCATGAACATATTCAAAAACGTTTACCAGAATTTATTCAAACAATAATTGAATTTGGTAATATAGTTGTAACAAAAAACAAACAAAAAATATTATCTTTTTCGTCTTTGTTTTTATGCTTTTTTTTTTTGAAGATTATGGTTTAAAAGAAACAGGTTTAACTGATTTATCTGTTGAAGCACTTCAATCACTTTTAATACAAATTCGACAATATGTATCGAATGAATCATCAATTATCAAAGTTGAACAATATGAACAATTGCTCAATTTACTTCGAAAAGGTTTTTTTTTTTCAATAATTATGTTCGAAAAATGTAAAGCTTTAATTAAATATCATTTTATTTAAGAATATCCAATTGAAAGAATAGGCAATAATAATTTATTAATTCTTCTTCCTATACTTTATCCATCGAATATATCAAATGATCTTACATCTGCACAAATATTATCTGATTCTAATAATCTTTCAACCTCAGTGGTATGAATAAATAAATAGATGTTATTCGAAAAAAAAAGAAGATTTATTATTTATTTTTTAAGTGGCAAATGGATGGAATATTATCTGAAGTTATTCTTGAAATGGGTTATGATTTTACATCATCAATTGAACATTGTCGAAATGCATTAGTTCATTTTGGTTTACAAGAATTAAAACCATCAACTATTGCACGAATACTTTCATCGATGATTAAAACTCATTCAGGCCTTACTGAAAATACACCGATTTATGTAAATAAAACGAAAAAATATTTTTGTAAAAATAGTTTAGAAGTAAATAGAGTCCTGTATCAGACTCCGATGGAGTTACATATGTTTATAAAAAATCATCAGATAGACATTCTCATTAACAAGTAGCACAGAGAGAAAATACTGACGGAATCGGAAAAGTTTGACTTCGTTGTAATTAAACGTAGCTACTATCGGCGCCAGAATTCAAGGCAGTCGGATGTTTTTTCAATAACTTTTGATAGGAACAAGATAGGTATCTGCGGTTTCCACCGTTTGACAGTCAAGACCCAGGAACATATTTTCATAAGCAAAATCTTTTCTGAGAACAATTTTGAAAATCGGTTTTTTAGAGGATTTCAGGAAAACTACGCTGGATTTCTGAAAACTGCGATAACGGTCTGTTGATTTTTTACATATTCGGAATCATCATTAAAAACTGAGTCGAATCACATATGTTTTGAATCTTTTCATGAACTTTTTTTTCGTCGAAAAATTCACCCCTGGTCCTCCTGAGGAGTCGATCAAAAAACAAAGTCAGTGAAGAAGTCACTTGGACAATGGAAAGCAAGTTTGGAGCTTCTAAAATGCTAGTAGAACACAAAATGGCAAATGAATAAACAATAAAAACGGAGTTTTGACTGACTTCATTTTTTGACCTACCCCTCATGGAGAGCAGCAGCAGGGAATTTTTCGACGAAAAAAAAAAGTTCATGAAAAGATTCGAAACATATGTAATTCGACTCAGTTTTTGATGCTGATTCCAAATATGTAAACAACTCAATAGACTGTTATGACAGTTTTCAGAAATCCAGCGTGGTTTCTCAGAAAGGATTTTGCTTATGCAAATATGCTCCTGGATCTTGACTATCAACACTTATTCAAAAAACATCCGACTGCCTTGAATTCTGGCGCCGATAGTAGTTAATTATTCAATATATAATTAGGTAATAACTCTTTAACCTAATGACTCTATCTATGATGAAATTTTCAGCAAGATCGGATTCCAAAAAAATGATCGTCCAGCGGCCTTCGACAAAAATTCGCATTTGAATTTTTCATTGAGTAACAAGAGAATTTTGCGTTTCTATATTCACACTCACTCATGTCGCTCACAATGAATAAACTCTAATTTTTGAAAAACTCAAGTATATTCAGAAAAAAGATTTTGTAGGTTAAAGACTTGTTCACAAAACGAACTATAGAGTTTTTAAAAGATGGTGTTTGAGTTTGTAATATTCATAAATAGAAACGGACATAGTGAATACAATTGTCTTGTCTTGTATAAAGTCACTAATGCAAGTTTTTCATTTTTTTTTTTCGAAATCACATCGCTGAAAAAATAAAATTGCTCCCATATATATCTATTTAGGATTCGAATGGGGTTGAAATGATAACAAATAATGATAAAAATTCATCACAAACATGGAATGTTGATACATTTGTAATAGCAATAAATGATTTGGTATAAAAAAAAAAAGATCTTCTTTATTTGTAATAAAATGATCTTTGTAGGTACCAACTGTAAATTGGAAAGATGTTGTCAAAGAATTTGATCATCCAGGATTTTTAGTACGTGATCGACAAGCACTTATATTACTTGTAACAGCACTTCGGCGAGCATTACCAACTGAACAATATATTGATTTACTTTATGGACGTTGGAATAATGTTGAAGGACAAGTTAGAATATGAAGAAAATTTAAATTTGAAATATTCATTTTATGTTTATTTATAGTTATCATGGCTTGCTCAAGCAATTCGTTATCCAGATGTATTTTGTTTTGGTGATCATCCAGCACATCCTGTTCTAATTGATTGTCTTAAACATCCACTGGATGATACAAAAGAAACATGGACATGGTAGAGAGAAAAAAAAACAAGATTTTTTAATTTTATTTTTATTAATTAGGCGTTCATTGAATTTAATTGAATGTTTATTACGTATTGCTGATACAGGTTTATATCCAATTGTACTTGAAATATTTAAACATGGTATTCAACGTTCTGGTGAATTGATTTTTCTTGGTTTATTACAACTTCATGTAAGATTCTTGGAAAATGAAATTCGAAAAATCTTTAAGTCAAGTTGAATTAATAATGAAACTGTCGAAAATATTTTCTTGATTGAAATAACCTCAGAAAAGATTCGAAAACATAGGCCTTCTGTTCAAAGTGACGATAGTTTTTTTTTTGTACCATAGAATGAGATGATGACAAGAAAATTGAACAAAAGATTTTTTTTTATCTGAACTCTTGAGTATGAGTTGGTCTTATGATCGTAAAAATATGATACAATTTTCAATCGAAACAGTTGATTCTTCTTTGAAGTATAATGAGAACCTATCAGAAAAATCGAAAATTTTTCAAAAAACAATTATTTTAGGATATCATCGGAATAATTAAATCTACTTAGAGAAAATAGTTCAAATTAATAATCTGTAGGTTGATTTTTCTGTCAATACTCCCTTCTATAGTAAAAAGCTGTTAGTGCAACCATTCTGGCATCAAAATGTGAAAACACGATGGAACAGTTAGTATTTTAAAGAAGAGAATTAATCAGCATGTGTTTCGGTTTATGAATTCCAACCTACTGTTAATAGCAGATATTAATTGCAATATATTGCAGTGAATGGGAAAGAACAATTATTATACTAATCGTGCAGTGAAGTTTGATCTCGTGATTATGTCTAATGCAGTTTGTGAAGGACGACGGGGGTCTAAATTTCTATCTTTATGCTTCAACATTCTTTTTAGATCATGTTCCACAAAAACCATTGAAACTGCCGTCACTCTATAGAGGAAATCTATGGATTTGAATCATTCTATGGTTATCTATGAGTATAGTTTCCTATGATCGTATAAATGTTAGAGTCTGAATTAGAATAGATATGAGAAGCTAACAATTTTTCCTAGACTCGGAAAATGATTTGTTGACAATGTCTTACATGACTTCATCATCAAATAATTTCGCAAACATCGAAATGTCGCACTCTGTTTGAATTCACATTTTGCTGATCAATAAGATATAATAGTATAACTACAAGCAATTGCACTCATACGACTTCCGTCGCAAAGCATTATGATTGATTTTATGATTTTCGGTATTTTGATTATAAGACCCTACTTAGTCTTATGTTCGTTTGTTGAGAAAACGATTTTTTTTTTCATTATCAAACCTAAGTCGACACTCATGCATTAATAAAGTCCTTTTTGATCTCAATTGGAATGCTGTTTTTAGCTATTTGTGCTATGAATTTTGCATTCACAGATAGCTAGATGGTGTAGATGCTCTATGAACAATAAAAAGTTCCATTTCTCAACAAGAAGGTAAGACTAAGGTTGAAAAGTTTTTGCAACATACAACACGCCTTTCTTATGAAAGAATCATTCGAACTGATATCTGCCGTTTGAGGTCCATATTAGGTCAACGAGGACGTTTTAGTGAGGCTTGAAAAAATCTTTAAAGGATTCATCTTCATGAACTTTTGGAGTTGAAGTGCATACCAGAAAATTAAAAACAAAAACAGAATTATGATGTAAAATTTGACCTATCGATAGATTTAATGATTCAAAGAATGTTCTGAAAATTTCACCTGAAAAAAAAATGCTATTTTATCGAGATATTAAATTTTTAAATAATGCCGGTTCTTTTTGGAACATACCTGTGGCAAGTGTTTATTTTGGAAATTTAATGTTTCGATAACAGAAAACGGTGGATATCAGTTCGGATATTTACCTCATTAGAACTATTTGTGACAAATGCAATTCCATCCGCACTAGAGTACTTCTTCTATTCAAATTCCTCACATCTGGTGACTCTAGATAACGGATCCTCACAGTTCTCTGTTCGAAGTCGATCATTTCAATGTTGAGCCAAAACATCTTTCTTGTATCGCCATTTGTTTTCAATCGCAAGAACTCAAACCTGAATCTGGAATTGAAAGTGCTGGTACGACATTGTTGTGGCGTTTAGCCTTTTCAACGTAGCAGACAGCAATAGCCTTTGGTGGACTTGTATTGACAAATTGACGGCACTATACACATAGTCGAGATAGCCATCTGCCGACGAAATAGTTAATTCATCTGTAAGAAGAATATTTTGGAAGTCTTTATTGCATAAACTAATAGATATTTAACATTACGATTTGTATCTATTTCACTTCCGCGATACTCAGATCATTTGCGCCACAAAGTTACCGATTATTATTGTTCTCATCAATATTCGTTATGACCTGAATAGATGATAGTTCAAATAAACGATCTGTCAACTAATCGACCACGCGATAAATTACAAACGCAATTGTTAGATCACAATCCTATTCCGTACTGACTGCTGTGTTAAACGGTTACTTATTTCTTTACTTGACAACTCATGGTGTCGATTTATCCCTTCAATATGGGTTGTCTATCATATGCAACCTTTTCGAAATGTATCCATCTAATGACGACGTTGATTACTGTTACCAACGACTTTTGCGAACCCACCTCCTTACGCGACGAATTTTGTGCCATGTATGAGTAATTTTATTTTATTGCGGCTTTCTTCCCATAATTTTTTTGTATTACCTTCATCATTTCATTTCTCTGATGTAAGTTTCCCTAACTTTTTTCCTTTGTATTCGCTCCCAGACGTTCCAGAGTGCTTCTAATTTCGATGTAAAGATGTAAAAACATCGATATATATATATATATATCGTGGTTGCGTATATAAACGTATATTCTATGTGTGTAAACGATGCGACTGATGATGTGAAGAAGTTGAATAAAGCGTAATTTCATTTGCTCTAGTACTTCTATCAAAAATCGTCACACTATTATTGATATGGGTTTCATCTATTGAACATATCGAAATAGAACTTTACAATCAAAATACTGAAAACTAGAATTTCACGAAATCAATCATAACTTCTTGAAAGGAAAATCGCATCGGCCGAATTGTTGTCATGCTTATAGTTACAATGATATATTCTCTCGATCAGTAAAATATGAGTTCAATTACAATAGGATACCTACGGAGATTCCCTTGTGACACGAAAAAAACAACAACACTACAATATGTCGTACTATTTATTCATTTTCAGTTTATATTAAATAATTATTCAGACTTTTTCGAATGCATCTATTCTATTAAATAAATCAAATGAATTTTTTTGTTGTTATACAATTTAGACTGTTTGGACAACATTGAAACAAGAATTATTACACCTAATAATTCCTACATTTCTTGCCAATAGTCCTAATGCAAATCCACTTCTTAATTACATGTGGAACTCACAGGTAAGATAAAAACAAAAATTCTCTTAATTTTTTTTCTGTTTTTTTTCTTCTCTAAAGCATCATACAACAGCATTACGTACAACATTATTAACAGCATTAGCCGATTGGTATAATCGTTCAAATGATAATGAACAACAACAACGTCTTAGTCGTGTTCTTGAAATTGTACAAGATTTAAAAGCTTTACCTATATTACTTGCAGCACAACCAATAACATTTATTCTTGATTTAGCTTGTTTAGCATCAAGACGTGGTTATTTAAAATTAGATAAATGGTTATCAGATAAATTACGTGAACATCAAGTAAGATGAGAGAGAAAAAAAAAACTTCATTATTTTAAAAATATTTTATTGTAATATATCATTTCATAGGATTTATTTATTCAAACAACAGTACAATATTTACGTAAAAAAGCTCCTCAACTATTACAATTACCTTCAAAAGATGATACAAATTATAAACAAATTGCTAATATCGAAACAATAAATATACTTTTAACTGTTCTTCAATTAGCATTAGCATCAATAACAAATCTCGAACTAATACAAGAAATTCAAACAATGATATCAGCAGCTAAAATTCTTAATAATGTACCATCAACAAGACCTGAACCATTTCATAGTACATTAACACATCCTTTTACACCATCACCAACCAATGGACTTTCATTATCAACTCCACTTCGTTCTTTACAAAGTAAATTATACATATATTTTTTTTTTCAAAATTGTCGCTTTTTACAGAGGGCAAAGAGTCAACCATAATAGAGGATCTATATATGTCGACAGAAATAAGAGTTAGACGAAGAACGAGAATAAAACAAAGCGGCCGAGAAGAAGAAAAAGAAAAGAAAAAAATAGAGATTCGTCAAAACATCTACCATTATAAAAATAGCATTTTTGACAAAACCATGTAGTTGTCTTATTTGTTCATCATTATTGAGGGTCTATATATTTATTCAACTATGACATAAATAATAAGAAAATTTCCAGTAAGAATACATTAAATAGAAAATAAAAATGAGTCAAAGTGAGAGAAACAAAATTTATATTTATTTAGTTTTTTTTTTTTTCTACTATTATCATCTTTGTTTAAGCTTCAAATAATAATGATTCATCAATAATAAATGAAATATCAGATGTTGATGTTTATTTTAAACGTTTATATTCTAAAACATCAAATCCGCCACCAATATCAGTCGATGAATTTCTTGATATAATGACAAAATGTAAAGATTCAACAATACAAAGAGAACGAGTAAGAATCAAGAAAATATTTTGTTTTTTTTGCTTTTATATAGTTTAAATATCTTATTCTTTTGTGTTACAGGAAGTTTTTCAAAATGGTATAAGAAATTTATTTGAAGAATATAAATTTTATCCTCAATATCCTGAAAGAGAATTACTTTTAACAGCACAATTATTTGGTGGATTTTTTGAACGTGGTTTATTTCAAAATCAAGTATTAATTGCAGCATTTCGAGTTATACTTGAAGGATTAAAAAAACAAGTTGGATCTAATATTTGGAATTTTTCTGTTACAGCACTCAATCGATGTAAAACAAGGTAAAATATTTTCTAGATTAATTAGAATTCTTTTCTAAAAAGAAAAAACAAAAGCATCTATAAAATTAAATGATGCATGAAAAATTCTGTATCGAAAAATAAAATTTCTATGTAAACGCTATTTTAGGTAGAGATTTAATCGGTTTATTATTTTTTTCTGTGAATATATTGTAGACAATCAACAAGCCAGTATAATGATCAAAGTCCTTGAAAGAAGTCTTAGCAATATAAATTCTTTTAGAATAACATCTTGACTGTATAAAAGAGATTTCATTGAAAAAAAAACGCACGATTAGTTGAGTCCACTCGTCGGTAAAATAATCGAAACAAGTATAGCTTATACAAAAAATATTTGTAGTTTCCTAAATATCGTCTTTCCTATAAAGAAACTAATTTTTTTCATAGTACTAATGACAAAGAACTTGTAAGTTTCATTTTTGAATACCTGACACTAACGAAGAAACGTCCCGAAATACGATTGACCAATTAAACCGATATTTTCTTCATTATCACTACATTTTTTTAAAGTTTCTGGCTAGATTTTTGTCAAAATCATAAAATTACGATATTTTGATCTAAAATTTTGCCCACCTTAGAATCTCATGAAAATTTCAGTTTCAAAGGATATGTTCTTGAGATATTGAATATTCAAAAACAATCATGTACCACAAGAAAAAGTATGAAAACCTAGTGGTTTCAACATTCGATAGTTCAAGACGAACATTTTCTTTTAGGTTGACATTTTCAGAGCATTGTAAGTCGACGAACCCTACTTGTGGACAAAATTTCAGGTTGAAATTTCGTAATTCAATTTTTTTTATGACAAATACATTACTAGATATAAAAAATTCAGTAAAATTGTTATAATTTGGTAGGAAGAATGCTTAGGGATGAATTCTAATAATCATAAGCCTGATTTGGTGGTGCCCACATCTAGTTTAGTATAGATTTCGTGCAGGAGATAAATTGCTAGATTGGATCCAGTTATGATATCATACTCAACAGCTGATGATATTTTTAAGTTATTATTTATTTATGTAATTAAATCGCAAACTTTTGAATATGATATAAAGGTTGAGAAACTTTTTATAACTGATCAAATTCGTCCAGATACTCGGACATAAGTAACTAGATTGAATTCGGTCTTGATACGAAAAGTTGTATCCGTGCAGAACACTATTGCATACCTGCTCATTCGTCTTCTTCTAACACCCAAGATAAGTCTATTTTAACTATGTGATATTATCTATATTGAATATCATTAGACAGACTTTCAATCTTTGAGTCTGCCTAACAAGCAAAAGTCTTGAAATATGATGTGCGGTTTTAAATCGAATGTATACCAGTTTGTAGATTATAGTAAGACTAGCAAAAGCCTGGAAGGATACTTCCTCATTCCTTGTAATCGTTTTATTGAATTTCCGAATTCTGGCAAGGCATAGATGAGGATATTCAAATTATGATCGAAAACTTTCGGTCCAAAATGAATTTTCCTTTTTGAGATATTAAATATTTAAAAAAGAAATGGTCATATGACAAGAGCAAAGGTAGAAAGTTTAGTGCTTTCAATATCTCAAGAAAGAAATATTTCTAGAATACTATAATGAACGTAAGTACTATCTATAGATAAATTTTCAGATCTCTATTCGAATTCTTTATGAATATCACAGTCTACTAACTGATATACGTGTGATTCAAAAACAATATGTGATACTTAATGATCTTAGCTCGTATAACTTACATATATTTAAGCGATTCTTTCAAAAATTATCTTTTTAATTCATATTAAATATTTATTTATTTTTTATTTAGAATTCGTGAACAATCAGCTTTACTTCAAGCATTACGAAATTTACCAACTTATTCAGAACTTCCATCTGCAATAACTGATTATTTTGATTATAATTCTAAACCAACAATTCCTCAATCATTTGATTCATTACGTACATTAACACCACCAAATTTACCATCACAACCAGTAGCTACTAGTCCACATTCACATATGTTTTCAAGAATGAATAGTGTACCATCGATGACAACAACTAATCAACAATCATTTAATCCTATTGGAAAAGAAAATACTGCACAAAAAGGCGTATGTTTAATTTAAAAAAAAAAAAGAAGAAATATGCAAATTTTCATATTTTATTTATTTTTTTTTTTAGCCATCATTAACACAAAATGCAAATATTCGTACATTAATTAATGATCCAAGTTATAATCTTGTTCGAATAAAACAACCACCTGAACATATTAATGATAAAATTGCATTTACATTTAATAATTTATCACTTTCGAATCTTTCACAAAAGGTTTTATTTTTATTTTTTCAAAAAGAAAAGAAAAGAAAAAAGCATACTTTTATTTCTTTTTTTATCTTTTGTGACATTTTAGGCACAAGAATTAAAAGATTTATTAAATAATGATGAACAATTATGGAAATGGGTTGGACAATATTTAGTTATAAAACGTGTTTCATTAGAACATAATTTTCATTCATTATATGCTGGTTTTCTTAATACACTTAATATAAATATTCTTTTTGAAACAGTTTTAAGTGAAACACATCGAAATATCAAAGTAAAAAAACAAAACATAATTTTATTTTTTATTTACGAAAAAATAAACCAATGAAAATTCTTCTAATTTAGATTCTTTTATTAAGTGATAAGCAAATTAATAATATTCCTGATCGTTCATTATTAAAAAATCTTGGCCATTGGCTTGGATTGATTACAATCGGAAGAAATAAACCAATACTTGCTACGGTTTGTACAAATCAGAAGAAAAAAAAAAACCAAAGAATACGTTTCACCGTAAACATTAGACGAAAGAGTTTTAATATATGTACAGTTAAAAATGTATTGAAATAAAAATTGGTGCGAAATTTTTTTAGACTCCTATGCATTTCAAAATAGATCGAACATTGAATTGAAACTTTTCAAATATCTATTCGATAGAGAAATTTTTTTATTTTTTGTATTCAGTTTCAGAATAATCTACAACTATTAGATTCAGATTTTCAAACTTTGAAATTTTTCCTGCTATATATCATGAATAGCTGATATTATGAAAAATTTGACTGTAATAGTTGTAAATTCTCTAGACTTATTGTATGAGTAATTCAGAAACAACTGGTCGAAATTGAGTATGCCTGACAAATCTTTAGAACTCTTGAACAGTACAAACTAGAAATTTCAAGTTTCGATAGTTCGAACATGAACAATATTCTCTAGGGAATATATTTTTGTTAAAACTTTGAATTCAATGTTGAATTTCTAGTATTTAAAGACTCACCTAAAGGTCCTCTAGAAATTCGATTGAAAAATATTTTTATGTTGTAGATTGATGTGCCATGAACTTGCCTAAGAGCTAACCGAAATCATTAAATAAAATTATATTGTTTTTTTTTTTTTTAGGATTTGGAAATCAAATCTATAATCATTGAAGCATATCATATGGGTCCACAAGAATTATTATATATTATACCATTTGTTTCAAAAATTTTAGAATCATGTGCAAAAAGCAAAGTAAAAGAAAACAAAGTAGAAAATTAAATATTTATTTAATATATTTTAAAATAAAATAGATTTTTCAACAACCAAATCCATGGTTAATGGGTATTATGTCTGTTCTTGCAGAAATGCATGGAACACAAGATTTTAAATTAAATTTAAAATTTGAAATTGAAGTTCTTTGCAAACAATTAGAAATTCAATTAAATGTAAGTAATATATATATTTTTTTTTTCTATTGATTTAATCAACTATTCTCATACATCTCGGACTTGAAATCAATTTTTTCTGATTTTCCAGATTATATTGAATTTCAAGTTTATATATAATGAAAATTAATCAAACTAGATATAACGGTTATTTCATGAAGTAACCATCTTTTAATCATTTAACTTTCACTCGTAATAAACAAGAGCTGTTATAATATTTTCTCTGATTGTTGTTAGTGAGTAGAGAAGATCGTTATGGTATTTAATTTCATGAATCTGAATGAATAAAAGCAGAAAACAGATCTACATTTATGAATTATATTTTGTCTACAAATTGATGTCTATGATAGAGTCACATATTTTGTATTAATATGATGAGACTAATGAACACATGTGAATTTTACTCGAACAGAATTGTGCTAATAACCTTTTTAACAACTCTTCGTTATTCTTTTATCTACATATAATAATTGTTACAATACTATGAAGAAACCTATCATGTCTAGTGGCGTAACCACAGGGTGGGCTGGGGTGGGCTAAGTCCACTCCAGAACTGTTTGAGCCCACCCCAGAAATATTTTTATACCATTTATTATTGAGTGCTATTATAGTATTTTGGAATAAACTCTTGTTCAAGAAAAAAAGATTTACGAGTCATTTCCAGCCAACCACAATTGACAGGAATGAAAAAAGAACAATTCTGTTCTGTTGATCGACGTTGTCTACATTCCATGCGAATAAATCTCCCTCGGAAAAAATAAATTTAAAAAATGCATACATCACATTTTCCTTGAGGTATATTATAATATACTTGGAATCTTATGAGTGCATAGCTGTCTTTGTGCACTACATAAATAACAATATGAATTGACTTTTTTCCTTATTATTTTCCTTTTTTCAGTTTTTCTGAAAACTAGGCAAAATCGAGCTATTTTCGTGATGTTGAACACATTAGAATAGTGACAGAAAGAGTGAAACTTCGAAAGAGATTAGATGCTATGTAGCAAATGTGTATACATGCATTTGCCGTTATTAGTTATTCCATCTCGAATTCGCATTGAATTAAAAACAAAAATAATGCGAGAGTTCAAAAAATTAAGATATCAAGGTTTTCTCGAAATACACTTGTTTCTCTAAAAACCGTTTAAATTATCACGCCCATATTTTAACTGTAGAATGTGTGTTTAGAAAGGAACCCGTTTATATAATTAAAACTCTTATTATTCTCTCTTTTCTAAAATCTCTAGAAACAATACTTCTATCATAAGCGTGATTTATGTGACTTTCATAAAATTCAATCTCTTCTAACAAAAAAGACTCGAATAAGAGTTTCAAGTCATAAAAAGGGTTTGCCTCTAAATATGCATTAAGTATTCAAACTTTAGATGCTCTATCAAAATTTCTTACATAATTCATATACATATAAGCTCTCATCAGCGACCGAAGAAGAGATGAAAATTCTATGTATTTCTCAAAATAGCACAAAAAACATAGAAGTAGAAAAGAAATAAACTAAACTGGACCCGTAGTTATGTAGTGTAATGAAGTACCTACAGACATATATAGACTACTAATACATGATAACAGTGTATCAAGAAAAAGTATGAAGTTGACATCTTTTAAAGTTTTTTTGTCCGAGGGAGAATGATCATCGTCTGTCTAAGCGATAATAACATTTTCAAGATGACAATTGAGTTCATTGAACAGACGGAAAGAAATAGTCCGTTCGAAAAAATGTTGTGACTGATTTTATGTAGAAAGAAAATTCCAGCTGTCGTATCTCTTTCTCTCTTCTTTCACTTGGCATTGTTACTTTTCTTTGCATTATTTTATCAAAACATCTTATAACATATTATGAAGAGGCAGGCAAACAATCACACAGATTCTTCGAATAAACGCATCGGTACTCTTGAAAGCCTTTGGTCGAAACAAAAGAAAGCAGATGAACCGTCAAATTCAACTTGTACAACTTTAGACACATCTATTGGTATCATTACGGAATCACAGACTATTTCGGATTCATCTTTAGGGAAACAAGATCAAATTGTTGCCAATTATCTCGGGGCTAAGCCCACCCCAGCCTTAAAACCTGGTTACGCCGCTAATCATGTCTATTCTAAAACCAGTTGCAAAAGATACGATGGAATGTACATATCCAAATTTCAACTCGATAAACTCTCATGTTGATTCGAATTCTTTTTTTTTTCTCTCGATCATATTTCTACAAGACATAAAATTAGTAGAGATTTCTAACTTTCATAAGAAAAATAAAATCAATAAAATTTTTCTTAAATCATTTTCATTTTGTTTTCAGGAACTTCCAATTCATCATATATTAATTAACAAAGATTATTTTGATAAAATTGAAAAACAATTATCAAATCCAGCTTCTCAAGTTACATCTATACCACCACCTGTGACTCCATCACCTCAACCATCATCATCAACAACAACAATAACACCTATTACTGAACCACAATTTCGTTTATCAGATTTTAAACCATCAACATTTCAATCATTAAGTTCTATGCTTAAAATTAATTCAAATATATCACTTTTTCGTATTCATCCACATCTTAAAACTCATACATATTCTCCTATTGAACAAGCAATTAATGAAAGTTTTCAAACTGTTCAACGTTCTCTTAAAGTAGCAACAACAGCAGCTGAAACAATAGCACGAAAAGATTTTCTTTTAAATCCTGATGAACAACAATTACGTACATCAGCACGTAATATGGTTGCTTATTTAAGTAGTGGTCTTGTTCTTATAACAGCACGATCAGCATTACAAGAACAAATTCAATCATATATTAAAACTCATTTTTGTACCGTACTTGGTATATCTCAAACATCAACAATGAATAATAATAATGAACAAACAACAACAATTGAAATGATTCAACAAGCTGCTAATGAAATTGCAACATCAAATATTGAATTATGTTGTTGTCTTTTACAACGTATAACAATAAGTCGGGCTATACAATTAATTGATCAACGTTTATTAAGTGATATTGAATTACGACAACGTTGTAGAGCTGAAGGACGACAATTACCAATGACAAATAATATTAGTGAAGAAAGATTACCTGAACAAATTCGTTTACATCATGGACCATTTTCACCACATCAATTAGCTATTTATGAAGATTTCGTTCATTTTATTCCGGGTTTTAAACCGAATGATAGTGAAAAACGAGATTTAACTACGGTAATTTGTTTTAAATTTATTTATAGAGCAAAAAAAAAATGTATTTATTAAATTGTTTTGATGTGAGAATCTACCAAAATGTGTCCTTCATATGTCAAGTACCAGGACTCATTAGTTTTCTTTTAAAATCAGTTAGAAAACTCCATCAAAATGGTTAGGAGTGAAAGAAGCTAAAAATTCGATAGAAAGTGCTTTCATTTTTGAATTACTACAGCTGGCGACCGAGGCGAAACCTACTATGATTCGATCTCTTATTTTTATTTTATATTCTCCGAGAAAAGACAAATAATATATCAAAATCCAGTTTCTGCCCTAAGCTACTACGAAACAGTAGAAAATGGATAGAACTTTGAACATTTTTAGAAGAGAGAAAATTTCCTCTAATCGAAAATTCTGTGCTCTTTAAACGATTTTTTTTATCTTATAGTCAGTTTTAACTAAATTTAAAAAAATAATTTATTTAGATGGATGAAAGTGTTCCATCTGTATGGGATCGTTTAATATCTGATATTGATCAAACAATTCAAAGTCAACGTAATCAATTATTTACAACAGCACTTCAACGTTTATTAGAAAGTGTTAATTTACTTCGATCAAATTTACAAAGTCAAACATCAACAAATGCACCACAAGCAGCATTAACAAATTTATTAAATATGATACTTTATAATTATCTTGAACATTATACAATGCAATCTCAAATACAAGATAATGAAAGTTTTGAACGTTTTAAAACAATTCATATGAATGTATTAAAATTACTTATTGAAATACGTTTACCATTAGCATTTATTAATAAACAATTAACAAAAGCATGGTTAGAATGTGTAAATGAATTTAAATTTAATATATTTGCTGTTCATCATTTAATACGTAATCGTCTTCTTGATATACGACAAATCGATGTACAAATGTCTCAATTAATTGATTCAGGAAGTAATTCTGCACTTCATTTTGCTGTTAATTTTCTTCGTAGTTGTGTTATTGAACAACCATGTTGTTCAGATAATGATATTCCATTAATACTTGATTCTCTTCATCGTATATCATTAATTGGTAAACAACCAGCTGAAGCTGTTCGTGATTTACTTGAAATTATACGTTTAAATTATACATCATTAACTGATTCAAATGAAAATAAAATTGATAAATTAGCTATTTTATCATTGTCAGTTATAAATAATGGAATGAAATATTTATCAATTGATGATATTGAAACAGTAACAATTGTTAATAAAGCTAAAATTATTTTAAATGATTGGATTACTTTAACAATGAAACAAACCAATCGAATTAGTCAACAACAAGCTTTTCAAGAATATTTTAATCAGGTTGAAATTTTTTTTTTTTTTCCTTATAGAAATTGATTTTTTCTTATATAACTTTATTAACGTATATTTATTCGTGTACTAAATCAAAATTGAAATAATTCGTAGCTATATGACAAAACTCTAGAACTTTTGAAGTTATGGTCACAACATTTGATTATTAGATTTGTTTCTGATTTTGAAAAACAAAAGTCATAATATAGTGTTTCATTTAGCGTTACGTTATAGTCTTCAAAAAGATTGGATTTATCATCATTCTTGAAGAGAATACATAAAATAAAATATTGTCATGATTAGAGATATGCGGATCATCAATCTGATAGAGTAATAAGTATTTTATTCGGAATGACAATTCGCATCTCCTAATTGATCATAGGCTGTCAAAAAATGTATCGCTAATCTTCAGAAAATATAATCCTTTTGATCCTCATTAGGGATGCTCATGAAGAAAATTTTGTCAGTGTTGGTGCAGGTGGTTTGCTTATTTTCCAGTAATTTTGATTCCGATTATTTAAGACTTTAGAATATTGACCTTACGCACGAGCCAACGATTTTAGATTTTATTCCAGATAAATCTAGAAACGAAAATGTTCTTAAATTCTCTTTCTTTTGAATTATTCAGTTAATAAGTTTTACTTTTTTTTTTTTCATCATCTCTCCTAAATTTTTGTTTTGATTAATATAATTTCTAAGATAATTCGTTCAAAAATCACACAATTAGGCATGTACCGAGCTTTTTTTTGTTATTTTTCAACACTTTTACATTACAACCTTGAGCTCGCAAATGAAAGGCTGAATCTTGTGGTCGATCCTATTAAAAGATAGACAAAACATTTCTCTACAAAATGAGACATTCCAGAGTTCTGTATTGCAGTTATTCTAATTTTTATTTGCAATGCAAAAAAATATCTCCATCGAGTCCGAGCACCGAGCCTACGCTCGGTTTGTAAATTTCTCACAAAAACCAAAAGAATTGCTGCACAGAGTTGAGGTATATCTCATCTGATAGAGTAAAATTTTCTCTATCTTTTGATACGTTCGATTACACGATTTAGCTTTTTATTTCGCAGCTTAAGCTTTAATACGAAAAAACTCGAAAATAACGCAAAAAAAGCTCGGTACATGCCTACACACAATTATTAGTTTCTCGCCTAGATCCATCCCTCTAGTTTATCTTTACAATGTGTTTTTTTTGCTGAGCACAGTCAATATGTTGATAATGAATATAACAAGGCGAAATAAACTTTCCGTCAAAAACTAATCTACTATAAAAGTATTACCGTTTTGATAAAATATTCTTAAAATTTATTAGTTGTACTTAACTCATTCGAAATTACCTTTGTTGTTAAACTACACAATTAGCAACATCTGAGAAGATGCAAATCGTTTTCTTCAAAGTTTTTATTGTACAATTTTATTTTTTTCTCTATGATATTTATGATCTTATTTAGATGACTCTTCAAGGAATATTTCGTTCAGATGATACCATAGCAAAATTTCTTCGTACAACAATTCAATTATGTATTAATAATGTTTATGATGTTGTACAACAAAATTCATCATCAACACAACAACAACATCCACAATATGTTCTTTGTCATCAAGGAATTGATTCTCTATGTCGATTTTTATATTTATTAACAGTACATACATCTGATAATAATAATTATGGTGCACGTATACATTTAATTAATTGCATATTAGGTTTATTAGCTACACTTTGCTTTTTGGATCATGAAGAACGAGGAGATCAATTTCATCCACTTGCATATCAAAGAATTATTTTGAATTTATTTCAAGAATCAACAAATGCTGTTACATTAAATGTAACAAAGTAAGAAACTATTTTATTAATAAAATTATTCATGTCCATATCTCGAATAGTTAATAAGAAAGTCTCGTTTAGAATTAAAATCTAGAGATTTCATACAACAAAGAATTCTAATCAGTGATATACCCACAAGGTATCGATCATTTCCACTCAGAGCTGGAACCGGTCCGGCAAACCGGTACCGGACCGGTTGAAAAAGCCAACCGGGCCGGATGAAACCGGAATTTCACCGGTATGAGTTTCTAAGAAAAATTTGTTGCTTAACGATATTTTTGAAAATTAATGCTAAAAAGTTGTCTATATTTGTGCTTGAGAATGTGCAAAAAGGCTCAAAACATCTCATTTTAATTAAAGCAGGAGATTTACGAGAAAGAAAAACTATTTCTGATTCNCAAAAGAATTTTTTCTTCTTGAGATATTGAATATCTAAAAAGCAATCATGTGTCACAATATCTCAAGATATATGCATCATAGTCTACAAACTGATATATATATCTAATTCAAAACGATATGTGACACTTGATGATCTTTCTTCATACGACCTACGCATACGTACTTTACGAAATTTATCAATTTATTTAGAAATTTCATCTGTTATAGATGATTTCACATGTTTTCAACAATGAATGGTATACCACCGATGACAACAACTATTCAATTCTATTGGAAAAGACAATAATACACAAACAACTGTATTTTTATTTATAAAAAAAAAAGAAAACAAAAACTCAAATTTCCATATTTTATTTCTTTTCCTTTTTTAGACATCATTAATACACAATGCAAATATTCGTACATTAATCAATGATTCAACATATAATCTTGTTCGAATAAAACAACCACTTGACCATATTAATGATAAAATTGCATTTACATTGAATAACTTATCATTTTCGAATCTTTGTCAAAAGGTTTTATTTTTCAAAATAAACAAGCAATTAATATTTACGTTTGTGATATTTTAGGCACAAGAAATAAAAGATGTATTAAATAATGATGAATAATTATGGAAATGCATTATTCAATATGTAACTATAAAGTGCGTTTCTTTTTGATACAGTTTTAAATGAAACACATTGAAATATGAAATTCTCACTATGATTTGTACAAAACATACAGTGTTCGGGTGCGTTAAGTTTACCCAACGAGAGACAAATAGCATAATAGCCAAGGCATCACACCTTGTGAGATGTTCTCGATCTCTACGGATTTCAAAGTAGACGAGACGTTATTGCAACTTGGATAACTTGTTAACGATAAGAGATATTGAAAAACGATTTCTGCCAGGTTTTAGTCAAATTCGTGGCACATTGAATTTATACTATTAAAATATGTATTCGATGGAGAAAATTGTACACTTTCGAGCTACGGAAGCTTGTACTGTTCAAGAGTTATAATGGTTTGTTAAAGATCTTCGATTTCAGCCACTTGATTTTGGATTAGTTAAAAGGAAAATCAACAACACACCACCATAATTATATCCAGACTTTTCAATTTTGAGTTTTCCCACTATATAATGTCAGCAACTGATATTTGGAAAATCTTTATATAATGGTGGTAGATCGTTTTCGACTCAGTATGGTCAATTACTGCTATCTAGACCTAGTTTTTGACTTAGGTTTCAGTAGTTTGAAATTGAACAATTTTATCTATGGAATAAATATTTTAAAATTTTAAATTCACTATTTGAACTTCTACTTTTCTAAAGGCTCACTTAAAAGTCCTTTTTAGCTGAAATTAGATCGAAACAAATTTGTAATATTTCCTATCGTTCGCAAGTTATCCAGGTTGTCATCATCCCTACTTTCCATTTTGAAACGCTTAGTGGAAATCAGGAAGTATTCAACAAACTGTTTGTGCAAAATCTAATAAAATAAAATAATACTTTTTTTAGAATTTCGAATATCAAATCTTTAATCATTGAAGTTCGTTGTAAACAATTAGAAATTCAATTAAATGTAAGTAATGTATGGATTTTGTATTGATTTAATCAACTGTTCTGATACTTTTCAGACCCGAAATCAATTCTATAATAATATAACGGGCACGTGTAACAAAACTCATATTATGTTTTCCAAAGAAAAATATAATGAATGTAAGTTTTGAGTCGAATTTTTGTGGTTTTCTCTCATTGTTCATAGCAACCAAGAACAACAGGTGCATTTAAGACGCCAAGAATCATGGATAGCCATGTATGGATTTGCCATAGTCTTCAAATGATCAAATTATAACTTTGGAGAAAAACCAACATAAATCTATTGTAGATATACTGGATATATACAACAGGCTTATTTGTCAGTTAAAGCGATGGTTAGAACAATAATAATATTACATTGAGAAAAAACGGAATACGGAAATGTCTACTTTTTAGCTCTGACAGGGCTGCGCTGATAAACTTTTTAACAAAACTCTCTATTCTATATTTATTAAGAAAGATCAATCAAAAGAAAATTTTGGTAAAGTTGATTTTTTTTCAGGAACTTCTATACAGTTCATCATATATTAGTGAATAAAGATTATTTTGATAAAATCAAAAAAAATAATTACCAAATTCTGATTCTCAAGTTTCATCTATATCTCCTGTTATTCAATTATTTCAACCATCATTATCAACAGTAACAACTATTTCTGAGCCATAATTTTCATTATCAGATTTCAAACTATCTATATTTCAATCACTAAGTTCTATGCTTCAAATTAATTCAAATATCGTACTTTTTAGATATCATCTGCGTGTTCCAAGCTGCAAATGAAATTGTAACTATTATCTTTTACAACGAATAACAATATGCCATACAATATAATTAGTTTATCAACGTTTATTAAGTGATTTTTAAATTCTGATAACGCTGTAGAGTAGAAGGAAGACAATTCCCAATGGAAAATAATATTAATGAAGAAAGATTACCGGAAAAACAAATTCATTTATATCATGGACCATTTTCACTACATCAACTTTTTACCTATACATACTAGATAGTATTTTAAAGAAAACCCTAAAAGTATTTGAGTTTTTATTGAGACTGAACGAAGCTATTGAATATTTAATACATCTATTCGTCTGCAGATCTCTGTGCAAGACCAGAGGTTTTCGAAAGCATTTGCCAATTTTGTATGTTCGAAATATTAACTTTTCAAAAATACTTTTGTATAGTTTACTACGCTTCGAAGAGTATATATTTTTGAAAATTTTAGAGCTTGAAGATACGAATGTTACAAACTCTAAAAAGCTTCGCACAAGTTAATCTATATGGGATCCTCAAATGGAGATAGTTTCAAGACGTATTTCAAAAACACTACTTTGCGAAACGTCGACGTCTTGTGAAGGGACCCATCTAACAAATAGACATATTAAATATTCAATAGCTCCATAAAGTCTCAATAGGAACTAAAATTATTGATATCGGCAAGATATATCTATGGAGGTGTGGATGTAAATGGAAACAATACTATAACCGACGCACATCCTAGTTTATCCTCATATTCTTGTTGTTCTGTTGAAGACTTTTCTTCAATTTGTTTTCAGACGAATTGCCATACACAATCATAGGATTTTTCATTTAAATCATTGATTGTTGATAAATCGCGTAAAGGCATTTCTTATGATATATATAAATATCAATTAACCGATTTTAACATTTTATGTTTAACATTCAAAGATGAACTTTGTTTTGAATAAATTTAATAATTTCAATGGAATATGATTATCTAAATCTTATTGTTCATATATTAATTCTTTATACAATTTTTCTTGATCATCGCTGAATGTATATTAAAACATAAAGAACGAAAGTTAAAAGAAAATTATTTCTTTACTTTGTGATTAAAAAAATTTTAAAATGGTGATGTAATCATCTTTAAAGTTAGTGTAACGTTTACTTTAATATTGATATTAGATTTCAAGCTACTTGATTAACTTTTAAATATTTCAAGCAGAGAAATAGATATCGACTTGTAGGTTTCGTCCCATGAATGTTTACCATATCTAGCATAATGAGAAATTTTGTCGGAAGAAGAGATAACTAATTTCAATGTAAAAGTCTTTCACGAAATCTCTAAGAATTAGACCTATCGAGAACTGATCAATCTTTGCTTGTCTTATCATTTTATAGTAACAATCTGGGCTAATTATATTGATTGTAACACGATTGAATTGATTAATTATTGACTATTTCAAGTCAGTATTGTTTAATTGTTCTTAAATCTGCCGTCGTAACGATTGACTTGATGGATTCATTATTGTTGCCGTTCTTCAGGCAAGTATATAGAAATTAATTGAGTATTTAGGGGTGCAACAAATATGAAACAGATTTAGTACCAAGGACTTTGAGATTTGTATGATTTGAGACCAAATCTAAACCAACTACGTAATACTAAATTCTAAGGCTTTGGGTTTGTAACACTCATATGAGTACATATATTGCAATGCTTTACAAATCAGTCCTTGTTGCCCTAATTTTTCGGTCAATTTTCGTAGATGAGTAAGTCTATTTTGCTAATTATGACTAAGACAACAACAAAATAATGTTAACATGAACTTTTTGTTTTCATTTCATTAGAACTTTCTAAATGATTCATTCTTTTTAAGTGTACTATCTATTTCTCCTATGAAATCTGCTTTGAAAAAATCATAGCAATGAAATTTATCAATTCATTTAAGAACTTTGATAATCAACAGCAAAGACCAATATTACCTCAATTAATATCATAATTCACATAAGAAGTCTTTTAGAAAAATCGAAGAAAAACAAGTTATTACAAATTAAATTGGAATAAAGAATCTCGTCTTGAAATACAAAGAGAATAGAAAAGTGAAGCATGAGGATTATTTTATGGAATTCAAGGAAAAGAAAACGATCAATTTTTATCTATTTTAGTACCATCAAAGATTTACGAATGATAATCATTGACGCTTTTCTAGACATTCCAGTGTAAGATTATATCTAGAGTTTACTTCAGATATTATACTTGAGAACAATATATTTTATATTTTCTATCCGAGACATTTCAGATAATTTTCAAATATTTTCCGAGTGGATGTGAGTGGTTTTACGTCACATTCACATTCAAATGATCTAATATTTATTTGATTATGACTCAACTGAACCTTTCATTTGATATAACTAAATATGAAGATGAACGCTTTTCTCCAACGGCTTTGTGACAAAATCTTCCATTAGAGAAGTGGAGAAAACATTATTTGACAAAGTTGACTCAGTATTTCAACAAGTATAAAAAACGCTGGTACTTCTGTACTGCCAGAAGCTTTTTGGAATAATCGTAAATACAAAATAGTACTGTATTTTTGTGTAGTCAGTGATCAATCAAACTATATTTGAGACTCAGTTTTTCCTAACTCTATCTAAATTTAATATGATCAGATGCATTTCTTTTCGAGAAATCTGAAAATGACATTGAATCTTGTTTTAATGCACAAGACTACCGAAAACAATCGAAAAACAATTGGGCAAAAAATGTTCTTTTACAGATTTTTTAACTTTGTTACTGGGAGTGTTGGGGTATATTTTCATATAAAATAAACACTTTTTGATTTTTTTTCATCAAAATTCGTAGAATTAAAAACTCTACCAACCCTGAAAATATCTGGATCAATTTTCGAAAATGATGAGTTAATATTCGATTACTATTTAGAGAAAAAACATTCTTTAAATTAAGGTTAAATTTGATCTGAGATCATATGTTTAGATCTTAATAAGAATTCTGGCATTTGAGTTGGATTTAATGCGGCAATATCCAAAAAGTGCAATAACTGTCGAAAACAAAGAGATGCCACGAGGAACCAATACAGGTTTTAGTGGAGATGCGGAACTTTTTGTCACAAACAGAACTTTTGCTGTGTCTGCCACTATTTAAGTCTAACTCCAGTTCTCATGGTCTTTTGCTGAACATTTGAATTTATTGTTCTAAGGGCCAATCATCAATAAATATGCAACATCCGCATGATATATATGAAATCGGCTTGCCACGCATTTGATATCGGCAGATAACCAGAGTAGACATAGGTCGTTGTATTGTCAGCGCTGACAAACATAAAGATCATAAGAGCAATAATATGCATCATTATGAAACTGAATCTTTTCCAATAGTTAGTATCGCCGTGTGGATGGGTGTGGGTGTGGGTGTGGTGGTAGATGTGGGTACAATTGTTGAATTCACTCACACTCACCCACACCCACACCCACACCCCACACACCCACACCCACACACACCCACGCCCACACCCTTAGTCAACGTAGTTTGACATCCTCTTACTAGAAAATGATAAGAATCATCAAAGATTTTTCCAAAAATAAGATACTGAATAAAAAAAACATACTAGTTGTAAATATCAGACTTCGTACTCTTTTCTATTGTATTTATTTTAATTTTGATTTTTCTGATTTATAGCAAACATCTACTAGAGGCAAAAACGAATGTCTATAACAAAAAGTCTTCATATAGGTTTAGTTTTGTTTTCTTATGTTTTCATTTATATGGAGTGTGTCTTCTAATCCAAAATATCTGATTGACTTTTCTTTCTTATACATATTCCATGAATGATCGAAATTTATTCTATTTCAAATAATGGNAATAGCACTTCGCCGAGCATAATCAACTGAACGATATATTGATTTATTTTATTGACTTTGTTATAATTTGAAAGACAAATTCGAAAATTAAAAACAAAAATAAATATATCATATTTGTTGATTTTTTTTGATAGTTATTACGACTTGCTCAAGCAGTTCGTTATGTGAATGTATTTTTTATTTTGATAATCAACGTTACAATCAAAATACCGAAGACTAGAATTTCACGAAATCAATCATAACTCATCGGGACTCAAATCGCAACTGTTCACCTCTACAGAGATTCCCTCTTCTTCTCAAAGAAAGGACATGATAATTTGTCAAAGCATTTATTCATTTCCACTATATATAATCATTTTTTTAAATATTTTTTTCTAATTGCTTAGACTGCCGAATGCATCTATCCTGTTAAAAAAACTTTACTTTTTGGATAACATTGAAACAAAAATTATTACAATTAATAATTCCTAGATCTCTTGTCAATAGTCCTAATACAAATCCATTTCTTAATTACATATGGAATTCACAAGTAGGATAAGAACAAAAAATAAAAATAAAGATTCTCTTAATCTTTTTTTAAGAGCATCATGCAACAACAACAACGTCTGGCTCATATTCTTGAAATCGTACAAGATTTAATAGCTTTATCCGTATTACGTGCAGCAGAATCGATAACATTTATTCTTGATTTAGTTTGTTTAGCATCAAGACGTGGTTATTAAAAGTTAGATAAATGATTATTAGATAAATTAGATGAATATCCAGTAAGAAGAAAGAAAAAAAAAATATTATTTTATAGAAGTGTTTTGTTTTAACTACAATTACCTTCAAAAGATGATACAAATTATTAAAAAAAATCGATAATATGAAAACAGTCAATATACTTTTACACGTGTGGCTTTCAATTAGCATTACCATTAATAACAAATCTAGATCTAATACAAGAAATTCAAACGATATCAACAGCAACACGTCCATTTATACCATCATCAACCAATGGACTATCATTATCAACTGAAGTTTTTTAATTACAAAGACATAACTATATATTTTCTTTCAAATTATCGTATATACACTTGCAATCAACGGATTGTTGCCACAATGTAGAAAGAATGTTATCGGATGGAGTAGAGATTATATATGAGTCGTGTAAAATGCAAAATTTTATCATAACTATATCTCAGTGTAGAATCACCAAAAATATTTGAAGATTTCACAATAAACTATTATCGATGAGTTCAGTCTCTGTGAAAAGTTTCAAGTTGAAATTCGAAGATGAGTTTTCGTGACGTCTCTGAGAATGACCATAAGCGAAGGACTCGACGCCTTTTCAGTGCATTCGTAGTCTATTAAGGTCCGCATGAAGCACATGGCCTCAACTCAAGAGTGAATAATCGATTGCAAAACTTTCCTCATCAGCTATGACAACTGTAATTTGTGAAGAGTTATCTTTGGATGTCTTATGACAGATTTTAACCGTATCAGAAAAGTCGAGAAGATGAAAAAGAAAAGAATAAATAGAAAATAAAAATTAATCAAAGTAAGAAAAATAAAGTTTTTATTTTTCTGTTTTCTCTTGTTATTGTCTTTGTTAGGGTTCAAATAATAATGATTCATCAATAGTGAAAAAAGGTAAAGATTCATATTTTCCAAGAGTACGAGTAAGAGTCAATAAAATATTTATTTACATAATAGATTAAGAAATTTATTTGATGAATATAAATTTTATCTTCAATGTCCTGATAGAGAATTAATTTTAACAGCACAATTAATTGATGTATTCTTGGAACGTGATTTATTTCAAAATCAAGTTTCGATTGCAGCATCTCGAGTTATACTTAAAGGATTACAAACCCAGTTTGAAATAATCTTTGGAATTTTTCTCTGTGACGACACTTAATCGATCTAAAACAAGGTGAGATATTTTTTGTAGATTATTAAATAAGATTATTTTCTAAGAAATGTCATATATAAGATATAATGATGAATACAAACCTTTATTTTAACTTACTATTAAAAAGTCTTCTATCAAAAATTTCAACACACTAGTAGGTGAGAATTTCGTTGTTTAACTTGTTTTTCGTGAATATTTTGTACACAATCGAATAATCAGTATAATGATCAAAATCCTTGAAACTAACTTTATTAACACAAATTCTTTTAGAATAACGTTCTAAATGAATAGATAGTTCATCTACAATAAGACTGAAAAAAGAAACTAGTAGAATGGTTCATCCTCATGCCTTGCAATTCTTGAGTTGTGATTGTTTCATTTGATTTTTATCTACAGATACTTCTCATGACCATTATATTGTATTAGAACTTTCGATCCAAAAGAATTTTTTCTTCTTTAGATATTGCAGATCTAAAAAGCAATCATGTGTCACAATATCTCAAGATATATGCATCATAGTCTACAAACTGATATATATATCTAATTCAAAACAATATGTGACACTTGATGATCTTTCTCCATACGACCTACACATACTTTACGAAATTTATCAGTTTATTCAAAACTTCCATCTGTCATAGATGATTATTTTGATTATAATTCCAAATCAATCCACATTCACATGTTTTCAACAATGAATGGTATACCATCGATGACAACAACTATTTAATTATATTGGAAAAGACAATACTACACAAAAAGGCGTATGTTTGTTTATAAAAAATAAGAAAACAAAACTCAAATTTTCATATTTCATTTCTTTTCCTTATTTTAAACATCATTAATACAAAATGCAAATATTCGTACATTAATCAATGATCCAACATATAATCTTGTTCGAATAAAACAACCACTTGAACATATTAATGATAAAAATTGCATTTACATTTAATAACTTATCATTTTCGAATCTTTATCAAAAAGTTTTATTTTTCAAAGCAAACAAACAATTAATTTTTACATTTGTAATATATTAGACACAAGAATTAAAAGATTTATTAAATAATGATGAACAATTATGAAAATTGATTGTACAATATTTAGCTATCAAGCGCGTTTCTTTTTCATACAATTTTAGATGAAACACACTGTAATATGAAATTCTTACCATAATTTGTACGAAACATGCAGTGTTTGAGTGCATTAAGTTTACTCGGCGGAAGACAAATAGCATAATAGTCAAAGCATCGCACACTTTGTGAGATGTTCTCGACATAGACACATTTCAAAATAGACGAGACTTTATTGCAACTTGAATAATTTGCTAAAAGATAACAGATATTGAAAAATCGCTTCAATCAACTTTTAGCCAAGTTCGTGGCACATTGAATTTATACTATCTAAATATGTATTCGATAGAGAAAATTGTACACTTTTGAGCTATGGCAGCTTGTACTGTTCAAAAGTTCTAATGGCTTGTCAAAGATCTTTGATTTCCGCCAATGGATCTTGTATTAGTGAAAAGATAGGTCTATAAAGTACTGATTGATCATGTGCTGAAATCTATAGTGTTATTTTTTTTTAATTCAAAAACGATTTACCATCATTATATCCAGATTTTCCAATTTTCGTATTTTTTCACTATATAACATCAACAACTGATGTTTTGAAAATCTGAATATCATAGTAGTAGATTGTTTTCAACTCAGCATGGTCAATTACTGCTCCCTAGGTCTAGTTTTTGACTTAGGTCTCAGTAGTTCGAAATTGAAAAATTTTCTCTACGGGAATATATATTTTAACACCTTGAATTCACTACTTGAATCTCTAGTTTTCTAAAGACTCACTTAAAAGTTCTTTAGAAATCCGACTGGATAAAACTTGTCTGTCGTAGATCGATATATCGCAAACTTAGTTAAAATTAGACCGAAACCAATTTGCAATATTTCCTATTGTTCGCATATTATCCAAGTTGTCGTCACGCCCACTTTCTATTTTGAAACGGGTAGTAGAAATCTGGGAATGTTTAACAAAGTCTTTGTGCAAACTCTATCAAATAAAATAAGTCTTTTTTAGGATTTCGAATATTAAATCTTTAATCATTGAAGTTCATTGTAAACAGTTAGAAATTCAACTAAATGTAAGAAACATGTATCTTGTATTGATCTAATTAACTGTTCTGATACTTTTCGGACCCGAAGTCAATTCTATAATCATATAATGGACACATGTAATAAAACTCACATTGTTTTTCAAAGAAAAATATAGTGAATGTAAGTTTTGAGTCAAATTTTTGTGGTTTCCTCTCATTGTTTATAGCAACCAAGAACAACAGACGCATTTAAGATGCCAAATATGATGGATAGTCATGTATTGATTTGCCATAGTCGTCAAATGATCAAGTTATAAATTTGGGAAAAAGCCGGCATTAATGTGTTTCTAATTTTATCGTGATATACATATATATAAGTATCTTGAAATCTACTGTAGATACACTAAATATGTACAACAGACTTATTTGTCATTTAAATCAATGGTTAGAACAACAATAATATTAAATTGAAAAAAATCGAATACGAAAATGTCTACTTTTTAGCTCTAACAGGGCTGCGCGGATAAGCTTTTTAACAAAACTCTTTATCCTATATTTACTAAGAAAGATCAATCAAAAGAAAATTTTGCTAAACTTGACTTTTTTTTCAGGAACTTTCAGTTCATTATATATTAATTAATAAAGATTATTTTGATAAAATTGAAAAACAATTATCAAATTCTAATTCTCAAGTTTCATCTATACCTTCTGTTATTCAATTAACTCAGTCATCATCAACAGTAACAACTACTTCTAAACCACAATTTCGATCATTAGATTTCAAACGATCTACATTTCAATCATTAAGTTCTATGCTTAAAATTAATTCAAATATTGAATTATGTTGTTGTCTTTTACAACGAATAACAAAAAGTCATACAATATGATTAGTTGATCAACGTTTGTTAAGTGATTTCAAATTTTGATAACGCTGTAGAGTTGAAGGACAACAATTCCCAATGGAAAATAATATTAATGAAGAAGGATTACCGAAACAAATTCGTTTACATCATGGACCATTTCCACTACATCAACTTTTTGCCTATACATACTAGATCGTATTTTAATGAAAACTCTAAAAGTATTTGAGTTTCCATTGAGACTGAACGAAGCTATTGAATATTTAATACATTCATTTGTCAGTGGATATCTGCGCAAGATCCGAGGTTTTCGAAAACATTTGCAAACCTTGTATCTTCGAGATATAAACTTTTCAAAAATACTTTTGTATTATTTACTACTCTTCGAAAAGTGTGTATTTTTGAAAATTTCAGAGCTTGAAGATACGAATGTTACAAACTCTAAAAAGCTTCATACAAGCTACTCCATATGGGATCCTCCAATGGGGATAGTTTCAAGATGCGTTTCAAAACACACGACTTTGCGAAACATCGAAGTCTTGTGAAGGGATCCATCTGGCAAACAGACAAATTAAATATTCAATAGCTCCATAAAGTCTCAGTCGGAAGGGTGTGGGTGTGGGTGTAAATGGAAACAAGATTATAACCAACATCATCCCACGCGTACACTGATCCACACCCTAATTTATTCTCATATTCCTGTTGTTCTAATGGAGACTTTTCTTCAATTTGTTGCGAGGCTAATTGTCATACACAATCATAGGATTTTTTATTTAAATCATTACTTGTTGATAAATCGCGTAAAGGCATTCCTTATGATATATAGATATCAATTAACCAATTTTAACATTTTATGTTTATCATTCGAAGATGAACTTTATTTTGAATAGATTTAATAATTTCAATGGAATATGATTATCTAAATCTTATTGTTCAAATATTAATTCTTTATACAATTTTTCTTGACTATTGCTGAATCTACATTAAAACATAAAGAATGAAAGTTAAAAGAAAATTGTTTATTTACTTTGAGATTAAAGAAATTTTTACATGATGATGTAATCATCGTTAAAATTAGTATAACGTTTACTTTAATATTGATATCAGACTTCAAGCTACTTGATTAACGTTTAAATATTTCAAACAGAGAAATAGATATCGACTTGTAGGTTTCACTCCATCAATGTTTTCCATATCTAGCATAATGAGAAATTTTGACCGAAGAACATCACTTCCGATAATTATACTTTGAAATATAGTCATCCTTGCCGTTATATTCGTCCTTAACCTTATTCATAATCACAACAAAGTAGATGATTTACGTCTAATGGTAGTTGCCAATTGACATTTTCATGTTACATTGATAATTAAATATTGTCAAAACCAAATTATTGACAACGATTGTGGCAATAAGATTAGTTTACTTTTCAAATTCTATTCAGATGTTAAATACGGTTTATACTGACCGATCGAAATATTTTCCGGTTGAATAAATATCATCATTGAAGGCCATAGGGATAGAGGTGACTTGCATTGTTGCTTTATAAAATCATACACTATGAACGTGAAATTTTCACTCAAGAGCAAAAAATAGCAACACTCCTATGACTTTGAGTTAACTTTTTCCCCTTGTTTTGACTCTTATGCATAGAAAAAATGCGGAACAGGAAAAAGAAGTATCGTTCGTAGCCATCTTAAAAACCAATAGGTTATAACAAAATGCGATTTTCACTGTGAAAAAGGCAAAACATTGCTTTATCGAACAGTTAAGCTTGAATGTGATGATTTGTTGTTCGAAATTTTGTCGGATATCTTTCATATATTTAAACGAACAAAGATTAAAATCTGAAACCTGAATTTACACTGAATGAAAACATTCATCTAGATAGATTATATGAGGACATGTGTTTATAAGTTTGGACATTAATCGATCACTCGACAGATTGAAAGGATGATGAATAGTCAACACTGTCCTAGAATTGGTAAAAAATCGATGAAAGAGTGTGGATTTGCGTGTGTAATCGTGTGAATGTTGTCTTCTGTTCATGCACACCCACACCCGGATGTGAAAAAAATTTTTTCAAATGTCTGACCCATACAAAGGCAACATCGATAGTTACTTATAACTCTTAAAAAGTCTCGCTAAAATTGTCTCGTTTACACTAAAAGCACTTTAATAGTATCTTCAAAATTTGATACTGCGAAAATTACAGAATCTTATCAAGTGACACGATGTATTGATTAAAATGATCCATTAAGGAGTAGTGAGAAATCATTCGACTCAACAAGCTCCCTTTTCAAGATCAACTATGTCTTTGCAAAACTTGCATTAAAACTATTCAAAACTTGATGAAAATGCTCTTAATTATACCTTTCTCACAAATTATATCCTTATATTGGTGATTATGTTCACTTTTAATAACATCAAACAAAGATTTATCTATTGAAAGTGATGATTCCTCGACTATATTACATAGTTGTTTAGAAAGTGCTTCGACTTTATAAACTTTATCGGAAGATATTCTTGTACGATCAATATCAAAAAATGGTGATGTTAATGAATGTGAAATAAAAAGATTATTAATACTAATATCTTAAGATATTGCATGATATTTATGGAAAAGAATTTTCAGGTCGGTAATGATGTAACCATTGTGCACCTNTTCATCAAGAATTATAGTTCTCTGAAATATACGTTGAAAATCATAGTTCAAAGCCGAACTTTTTTCAACAATCTACATCGAAAACGCAGAAGCATTACTTGTATTCATATCAGTACCTATTCAGTTTGCCGGAAATTCACCGGTTCAAGAACAACTTATAAACGGCCGTTTTCCGGCCGGACCGGACCGTTTTCAAAATTTCTTACCGGTTCCAGCTCTGTTTCCACTGAACAAGTTTTCTAGACATATCACTGTCTACAGTATACATCGAATTAGTTTGTACATAGAGTCTGTAGAGAATTGAAATCCTGTATATCGAATTTAATATAACAAGAGTTTTTCTCAAGTCATCAGGGTGTCATGGCTACGTAGTTTAACACGTATCTATATTGGATCATTGCTCTGTCTCAGACTGATCTGAACTCTGTCAGGTTCGGATTTTGAAAATTTTTGAACCCGACGAGCTCTAACCATTAGGCAGCACTCGATATCGCAAAGCAGCCAAAACGTAGGAGTATTCTTCTTCAACTTATCGAAAATTGTTCATAAGAAACTTTCTCTCGTATTTATAGTCCAACATCCGTTGGTGAAAATGCTTCTTCTAATGATCAAGTAATGTATTACATTTATTTGGCATTTACGAATTGTTTACATCTTTTACGTCCCCAACGAGTAACCGGTTTTGCTTTTGCTTGGCTTGAAATAATTGCTCATCGAACATTAATGTCTCGTTTCTTATTATATGGTGGTCGATATTTTCGTCAAATTCAAAATATGTATTCATTACTTCTTGTTGATGCATTACGTCTTGTTGCTCCATTTATACGTTCCGGTGAAAATACTCAATCATTTCAAGCTTATTATAAAGGTATATTAAAAACATTTATGTTATTATTACATGATTTTCCTGAATTTTTATGTGAACATTATTATGAATTTTGTGATTCATTACCATTAATATCACATCAATTACGTAATATAATATTATCATCATTTCCAAAACATATACGTTGTCCAGATCCAGTTAAAGTTAATATTAAAATTGATATGCTTAATGATATATCAACAACACCAACAATATCATATAATTATTCATTAAATATTCAACCACCAAAATTTAAAACAAATCTTGATTCATATTTACGTACACGTTCACCAGTAACATTTTTATCTGAATTACGTTCATATTTACAACAAGGTGCTGATCCAGGTTCACATTATAATATAAGAATGTTAAATGCACTTGTTTTATATGTTGCTACACAAGCCTTATCAACAATAAATAATAAACAACCATTAATGTCATCAATAACACATACAGCACATATGGATATATTTCAAAATTTAGCTGTAGATTTAGATACAGAAGGACGATATTTATTTTTAAATGCTATGGCTAATCATTTAAGATATCCAAATACACATACACATTATTTTAGTTATACGATTTTATATTTATTTGCTGAAGCTAATTCAGAAGCTTTACAAGAACAAATTGTTCGGTAGGAATGATTAACAAAAAAAAAAAAAAACAAGTTTTATTTGGTTATTTTCTTTTTTCTATTAGAGTGTTACTTGAACGACTTGTAGCAAATCGTCCACATCCATGGGGATTATTAGTTACATTTTTAGAACTTGTACGAAATCCAAATTTGAAATTATGGTCAAGAGAATTTATGAGTATTTCACCAGATGTTAAACGGTAATAAATGATTAAATTCTCGGTTTTTTTTCCATTCTGTTTGAGAAATAAGAAAAAAACGTTCGCGCAGTCGTCTAATTTATATTGTTCGTTAACATTTAATTTACTAAATACTTTGATAAAAATGAAAATGATTTCATTTGAAAAGAAACATTCTCTTTGTTGTTTCTGTTAACTAATATTTGTAATAAAGTCTTTTTAAACTTCATTAATATCTAGAAAGTTTTCTTGGTAGAGTTTTTTTAATATAATTTACCTTGAATAGTTTTAAAGGGAAAGATTATGTTCTACTAGAATTCTATACTTAGTCGTTTACAAAACTAACAAAAACAAAATTTGTAAATTAAATTGAACATTTAATCGATGTTTAGAAATTGTCCGAATTTCTATCATAGGATTTTCACAAAAGTCGTTCTTATACATTGACTCGTTGTCCTTAGAGACTGTTACAGTTGTGAGGAACTGAAATATCCAAGTCAATGATTTTGAGAACTAATTCCAGCTGAAAAATTTTCAGAAAATATTAGGAACTTGGATGTAAGAATTCGGCGATGCTTCAGAGTTTCGACCATTTTCAGACTGCCATTCATTCGAATGTACTGATAAATGTCGAAAGGTAAAATGTCGAATGGAAAAATGTCGAAAGCAAAATGTCGAAAGTAAAAATGTCGAAAAGGAAAAATGTCGAATGTAAAAATGTCGAAAACTAAAAATGTCGAATGGAAAAATGTCGAAAAGTTTGAAGACGGCAAGATTAAAATCTTAGTAGACTTAGTATTTTCCCATAGAATATAGATAGAAATATAGAATAGAGATAGATAAATTAATCATCGCTTTCTCTGGAACAAAAAAGAACGGGCATAATGATTGGAAGTTAAGCTAATAAATTCTAATTATAAGACTAATTGATCAAAGAAATGGCAAGAGTGTACACAAGGATATCTAGTTTTATAAATATTAGGGTGTGGGTGTCGATCTGGGTCTGGATGGGTGGAAGTGGTTGTGTTGACCTTTTCCTCACACACAGACACACACACCGCACCCACACCCTCAAGATTTTAATCTTGTCGTCTTCAAACTTTTCGACATTTTTACTTTCGAAATTTTTAGTTTTCGACATTTTGTCTTTCGACATTTTTGATTTTCGACATTTTGCCTTTCGACATTTTTTTTTCCGACATTAATCAGACATACCATTCATTCACTTGGCTTTGTTTATTTGTTAGACGACTGTAATAATTTAAATAGTAAGTTATGAAACTATTTTGAAAAGAATCATGGAAATCTTTCGAATTACATAAAAGTTATTCATGTTAATTTTTGGCACACTTTATGTGAAACAAAACAAAGGGATCTATGATAATGTAAGTTGCCAATTCGAATTATGATAAAAAAAACTTAATTGTATTTCATATAAATATGAAATAAATAGAATAATAAGTCATACTATTCGATATGTGATTATCTACTTCAATATTATCTTGATTAATAGTAACAGTTCTAAGTAAAACACAGTTTTCATGTCTAATTTTGTTACCATTCAATCATAGTTATAAGTAGTCAGACATTTAACGATAATAAAAAGTGACCGAAAAATCTAATCGAAACTTATCGAACATAATCATTTGTTGTAATGAGATATAATTCGATGATTGTTTTTGATCAGTCATTTATTATTATCCGATATCTGAATATTTGTCTTCAGTTTGTTTCATGAACTTTAGTTGATGATATGCATGTTATATTATTATTTCGCACCTTGATTGAGTTTTTAAAGTTTCGCCGTTTCTTAAGAATTCATTTCTATAATTGAATCCAGACGACTTTTCTTTTAGTTCGATTTGATCTCTAAAGCTATCAGAGCTTCTCTACTTTTTTCTTTTGGAATCGAACTTCATCATGAAATTTATAATGAAAATCTGATGTAAACTATATATGAAAAGAACAATTTTATTTTGTTCGTTTTTTTTGTCGAATAAATTAAAGTTTTCTTGTTGAATAAAACGAATAGAAATACGAATCATATTTAATTAAATTTATTATATGTATCAAATGTGGTCTTCTTCTTGATCTTGATGGACTGACAAAAAAAAAAAATTTTTGAAGTCTATAAGAAAGCCTTTTTCGACAAAATAACATTAATGATTTTTTTTCTTTGTTTGGTTTTAGCTTATTAGCAACACTTACTCATGGTTTTCCACAATTTCCAACTTCACCAATGTCTACACAACAACCAGCTATTGTTAAACCCTAGTCAAAAATTATTCTTTTTCTTTAATTTATATAACTTCTTTAAAGTTGAACATTATTGGATTATAAGTCATTAGATGTGAATTTTCTATGATATCAAAAGCAAAAGACAACAATATTCTGATTTGAGTGAATTTTTTTCTCATATTTTCCCCGTCTATTTGTTTTTTTTTTCTTATACATTCATTCTTATTACTCAAAACAAATTTTTTTTGACTAGTATTTATATAAAAACAAAATATCTCTTTGTTGAGCATGAAATATTGTATTTCATTGTTCTATATTTTCTTTTTTTCTGTTGGATACGCCCAATGTTGTGAATAGATAAAGATAATAGGATGTTTTTTTCTTTCTTGATAAATGTTCGGTGTATTCAACACGAAAAATTTTGCTATTGTTTATATTTCTCTTCAAGTTCTTGGGTTCTTTCTTTTTTTTGTTGTATGTGTGTGTGTGTGTGATCTTTCTTGAAAAAAAAACCAAAACAGAAAAACACGATTGTATGTTATATATTGGCTAAATAAAATTTTTTAACTAATGAAAAGAAAATTTGGATTTATCCTGCTTGAGTTTAAAATTCGTCATCGAGTTAGCAGAAACGATATGCAGATTTTTATATATATTTGATTTGAAGTATGTTTGGAAAACTGTCAGATTAATTGAAAAGAAGTCATTTTCTATTGTACTATATGACTAAGTGTATTAGCAGGAAAATCCAACGAAGACTATTTGACCTGAAATATTGTCTATAAGTAAGTAATGGCTGATTCCTTATTGAGATGTCAATATTCAAAAATGAAGCAATCATTTTGACGGAAACTTTTAGGACATTGAGATCTAATTTTAGATTAAATTTATGGAAAAAAAAAATCGCTTGTTGAATTTTTCTGACAATACCCAGTCGTATGATTGAAATTCAGCAAAACTATCGTAACTCTGTTATACTAGTAAGATACCTTTTTTTGCAACTAAAGGTATGTGATACTAATTTATTTGAATCACAATAAAATAAAATAAAACTTTGTCTTTCATATTTATCAAAGATGGGACCGGTTGATATTTTTTTGGAACAGAACCAACCTTGTTGTTAAAAAATTCGATTCAAACTGATTCAATCTTTAATATTTGCATTTTCAGTACATAACCTTTCGATGTACTGTACGCATGTTTTTCCATCACTTCGTCTGCAGAGAGAATTCACGTGAAGACGTGTACTACGCCTAAAAATTGAGGTAGAGTCGGAGCGGAAGATGATTGTGTTCCAACATGAAGTGTTTTCGATGAGTTGCGCACCCGTCCTTTGATCATTTCATTCTATATGAGAGAATTTTTGTTTTCTCTCATTTCTTGTTAGGAGCAAATAGTAGCACACCTTATGTGTCTTGAAACATCTCTAGAACTTTTTCCACTCTTACTTTATCAAGGTAGTTCTCAAATTCTATGAAGTTTTGCGAAGTCTTGAACACTGAATATGGATGTGGACGTAGATCTTCTTTTCAATAAGAAATCCACATACTGATCTGGCTAAAAATTGTAACCTTAGATAATTGAAATTGCACAAGAAACAATAAATTCAATCGTGACTCATCGATGTGATCATGTGTATCGAGATGAATATTCATTGGCTCAAATTACTTCATATTCAATACTTTTCTAATGACATATTTTGTGCGACAAAGGAATGACAATACTCACAATTCATTGAAATATGTTACTGTCAATACTCTCAGTGATTGGTACACTATCATAGAGGGTTGAACGACCATTTTGGCAAGATATAGACTTCTTCTGATTGGATGTATGCATCGTTTGCGTGCATTCATCGTCGTGAACATTTTGTATTGAAATAAGATGCATAAACAATGTATCATTCTATTCATTGATGATAGTCTCTTCGAACTTATCATATATCATTCCAATGTTAGCATGATGAACCTTCTCCAACAAAATGCTTTTGATTATTTGGAATAAACAGAGTAAGATTGATGTACTGGACTCATTTCTGAGTGTCAATCAAAGATTTAATAAAATGACTCGTAGCATTGCCTGTACTCACCCTATGGAGTTAAAAAGCTCAAACGCTACACATAACAACTGTTCATTGACTGTTCCGGTACTGAATCGCTTCTATTCATATATATTGCTTCAAGTTCATAAACTTGTTCAAGATCTCACTCTCGAACTAATCTCGAATAGAACGAATTGTTTCCACTAGTGACTATTTTCTTTTACGAAAGCTTACTACTTCCAAGAGTGAATAAGAATTTGCATTGCATCATTTTACTGGTAAGAAAATTGTTTAGACGAGTTACCTTTTGCTCAAATTTTCAGAAAACAGATGTTTAATCTAACAATATCAATCATTGATACCGAAGCGATGTTATCATTGATTGATTCGAGCACGAATATTTTTGTTCACATCTTTTCCATATTGAGAAGTCTAACTGAATTAAAGTTTGGCTGAAGTGGTTGTCGACAGCACTACTTGCAATCGAGAGCATCCGACTTACCTTCCATAGTTTATTTTTTATCAAATATTGTTCATTTCCATATCCGTGTGAATAAGTTTGATGATTGTTTGTGACTACTTGATGGTCGTCTCACTTATTTGCTTTGATTCATCGTGTGACTTTTCAATATGTACATTTCCGAATTGTCTATCGACAATATGGTAAGAAGATTTATTTAGCTTCATGAAAAAATTCTTTTGTTTTTGACTTGATTATTGAAGATTTTAACGAATTTGAAGACTTTATCACTTATTTCACATGACAAAAGAAAAGTATGATATTGCATTTCAAAACAATTTCTTCGTTCAGATCACTCGTTGTTTTCCATTACTCACCACTTTTTTATCTTAATCATCGTACGTATCAATAAAAAAAAAACATAATCAAATTTCATTGATTGTTGAATTATCTCATCTGACGAATTTTAAAAATCTCTTTAGGATCTATTCTATATATACAACAATATCTTGTTGTTGCACATATATATTTATCACGTCTTCTTCAGTTCAATAGCCATTATGAATATTTTCGATTGAATATATATGGTCTTAATTGACTATTTCTTGATTTTCGAAAGAAATATTTTTTAATGAGTAATGCATAAATTGTTCAGAATGCTATTTGTCATCAAATAGTTTTTAAACAAGTATCGTTCAATTGACTTTAAATTGAATACTTATCGTGTATTCTACTTGTCATGTCTCTATTGATCGGATGACTTTGAGTACATTTTAAATGATCAGCTAATTTTCTGAAATGAATTCAATAGAAATTGTTAGTTATGTTTTCGTGGTTGTGTGGACTCACAAAGAATCTTGGATTCAAATTTCGTACTTTTGAAAGACAATCATTGTCAATGGATCGTATGTATTCTTGATAAAAAATGAAAGCGCGATGTAATCATAGCATTTTTTCATAGAGAGAAGAATAATTTAATATTTGATAAGACAAGTACGTGACTAACATCTGTGCTTTTTCAGTCGTATTTATTCTGCGTATAGAACGTTTTGATATAATACTCAAACGGTTATCATGTTATGAAAAGCACAAGTCCAGCGACTGACTAAAGAAGAAGCGAAAGTAGAGGTAGTTTTTATCGATTTGATTTTGTTTATTCGTGTTATACATTTAATGATTTGTATCTTGTAGCTACAGGATCTGCAGAAGAAAAAATTGTTATTGGAAAAAAAAGATTAATGACGCGCTGAAAAAGGATGGAAATACTGACATCCAAGACGAAAGCAACAATCAAAAAAATAATATTGTTGACAAAATGGAAGTTGATCTGGAAGATCTCAAAGATGATATCGGACAGAAAAAACAACAAGCGAATGGCAAATTCTAATATTCCAGTTCATTTTTTCTTGTCTGCATATCTTTTACTGTTTCGTTGGTAATATACTTGTGAGTGAATTATTTGTCGCTAACAAAAAATATATTTCACAAAGTAGTTGAGTGAATTTATTTAAGAACAATAAAAAGTATAAAGTTAAGGAAATGCAAAACCCGATAAAAATTACTTCGATGATTAGTTCTGTTCAACACATCAAGTTTGAATGACATGAATTACAAGTTGTAAAATTACTGTTACAAACATCTATTCATTCTCGTTACGTTGGACAAATCCGAGAAGACACACTTTTTAAATAATATTGATTATTCTTCGGAGATGAAAATGAAATGATCGAGAGCAAGTTCAATTGCTCAGTCACTATAAAGAGAATAATAATGGAAAGATTGAGTCACTGGTCAATGGATCAATGAAATAGCATTAATAACTCAATGGAACTTAAAAATAAAGAAACAAATAGAAACGAAAAGAAACCTGTGACTGAATTTATCATTATTTGTAGTTATATGCATTATTTGTATTAGACAGCTTTCTCTTTCAATGTACACAATTTGAAGAAACTTAAAAATAAGGCTAGACATCGGTTTAAACTTCTCAAGCACTTTATCTATTAATTGTAGTTGACTATGTGACATGATGTATCGTATACTCTATATGCCTGATCTGAAATTGTTTAATTGTAAATGCTTTCTCTCATAATTACTTTATCAATCAATCCCAGAAAGTGTGACATTATTTTTTTTCAACGCTTCAAATGAAGTTGAAAGTTTCTTAATGGAGAGAGAAACTATTATATTCTCTTCAAGTTTATGTCCTTGTCGTTAACATTATCGNAAAATCTGGTCAAAGAGCGACGCAACATTGTAAAAACGAAAAACAGTGATTTGAAAGTGGGCTTCTTTGGAGCATTGCAGTGTTGACCAGATATGATTTCTCAGCTATTCATCGGAAGAGTTTCTTTTCATATAATTTTGTAGAGAATTGAATGGCGCGTCTTTTAGATAAAGGTTGAAGCCTGGGCAATGAAAATTGAGGGAGATATTCACGAAATACTGACACCGCCATTCTTTATGGGCCACCCGTTAGTTATTTGTGGAAAAACGACTCAATTTTGTTCTATAAATTGATATTATATTAAAAAGATGATAGATAGGGTGTGGGCAGGTGTTGGTCGGACGTAAGTCTGGGTGGATGGGTGTGACACAGGTGTCAGTGTTTTGTAAGGTATCTATGAAGTCACATCCACATCCATGCTAACACCTGTACCCATACTCACATCCACACACCGACATCCACAGTCACAGCAACACACACCCATATGCTCACACCTTCACTCACGCACTCATCCTGTTTCAAGATAACTGATGCAATTGTTCGAAGAAATCTCGACAAACAATCTCTGTTTGTGGCTCTTCGGGTTTCAAGACGATTTTTGATAAATCTCGATTTATTTCAATAAAGAATAGTTGCTTATCGTTTGTCTTCTACTTAAGAATTTCTGTAGTGCAATTCATTGAATTGATTTTGCCGTTTCTTGTTATGGAACTTGTTGAAAAAGAGTTATATACCAATCCAAGTTGGTTTCTTTAACCCTCAAAAACTTATTGTCATAATAAGTGAAAGAAGATTGACTTTGTCCAATTTTAAAAATGATAACCGCCCATTTTTTTCCATAAGTGGACTCGAGCCAGGCTTTAACATCTTCAGCGATTTCAAACATATTTGATGATCGGTGCGTGTCAATTGAAGTGTTGATTGTGCTTAATATATTAATTCTCATCGTATCTGTGATTCCTGAAGCTTGTGTTTCAACTTTCCATCTCCCCATTCTGATTGCTGTGAAGAATAAATATCTAGAATAGTCATTTTTCAACTCTATCAAGAACATACTGTGTTTATATTGTGCATTGACTTAAATTTATCTGAGTGAGGATTTAGGTGTGGGTAAATTCAAGATGTCATGAGCAGTTTCGACGTTACTCAACATATCTCATTAAATGATTTGATTTCCGTTTCCTATACAACGAGGACTCTTGTATGTCTTACTTTGACATAGCGCTATTCCAAGATTAAACGAACAAGAGTCCTCGAAAGAGATGAAACCGAGTTCAAGTTATCTTATGAGACCCTTCAATAAGTTCAAAACTGGTCATGGTAGTTCTACTTAACCCACATCATCATTCTTATCCTTGTCTATTCAAAGCTGTTTCATGGCGTCTCGCTTTCCATTCGATTTCTTACTCCTTCATCACCAGAACCTCTTCGCTTACACTCTGTAGAGCACAATTCATTCTACCTCGGGAAACACAAAAGAATTAGAAAACAAACGAGAAATGAACAAGTCTTTTTTTTTCAATGATGCTTACCTGCAGAATAAAAAGCGAAATATATAATGTGAAATTTTCGCCTTCTCCAATATTTTACCCGAACGCATTATGCATTCCTAAATCACGTTGGTTTTCTGAATAACATGGTTGGCACTCATACTATTAGTTACAGTTTGGGTCTTAATAATCATTAGGAACATTCAGGTAACCAAAAATGAGACAAAATGAGTTGAGATTAAATAACACTTTCTGAAGCAAACTATTGTAAAAGTCGAAAAACTATAAGATTTAGACAGTTGTGAGCAATGCTATTGGTCGATTATATTTTGTTTCTAAGACGGTAGAACGATTATATACTAACTGCATTGCAAATTTCTTTTCAGAATTTGATGGTGAATGTTTTACTGAAAAAAATATCAAGTATTACTGATAAAAGTTGATGGAGATTTCAAGGAAATACTGACAAAGTTGTTTATTCTGGTCGAGTCATAAAAAAACAAAATTTCTTTACTCTTATGTTCAAGAATAACCTGAAAAGGAGTCAAACATTGTGTAATCGGTTTCATTTTTTACACACACGTAAAACTCGAAGAGTTGTTACGAGTTTTAAACTTCTTCTTCGAATTTTAAGAATTTATAATTCGAATACTCGAGTGGTTTAAAATTCAAAGGAGTGTAAAAATCGTTCGAACTTTCAAGTTTTACATGCATGCATAGGAATGCTAACTAGTTTCAACTCATGCGCTTAAAAAATATATACCCTGTTGGCTTCGCATTAGTGAAATAACCATACTATTACAATGCATCATCGTCCACATTTTTCACCAACTATTTTTCTTTTTCTTGCGTTTCTTATCTGTATCGATAATCGGTAACATGAGAAGGCTGGAAAAGACTAAAATATTCACAGTTATGTTGTAGATCAGATGAGTCAATATACAACATAATTTTTATCTTCGCATCATAACGCACGTTTCGCTACGAACAACAAAAAAATGGCATCAGCATCACGACCATGTGTCTTTAACGAGTGTAAGCGCCCGTCTCGAACTTTATGTATTTGTTGTCAACAGTATTTGTGTCGTGATCATTTGAAAGAACACTATGATTTAATTAATTCTCAATTGCCATCATTGGCTGACCAAATCAATGCACTCTCAGACCAATTCAACAATAGTGTTTTGCTAGAATCATCTGGTCTGACAAGGCTCCAACAATGGCGTGAAGATGCTCATAGAACAGTGGATCAATTCTATAAGACAAAATATCGACAATTTGAACAAGTTACTCAAGAAAGAAAAGACAAACAAAGAAAAGAACTTGATCGAATGCGAAGTAATATAAACGAATTAATTCGAGAAGAAGAAGCAACACAAGAACAGATTGATTCGATGACAAAATCTATTCGATGTTTCGAGCAAGATGTCAACAATCTTCAACATGTTCAATTTCATATTAGTCCATTGGTAATTGATGACAATCTCATTTTCATTCCGCCAGAAACAACCGCACGAAATCTTTTGTCTGTCTCACCTCTACATCAAACAATAGAATCAACATCGGATAGATTAACAAGCAATGATAAACATCTACAAGGGCATAAAAAACGCAACCAATACTTTCCAGGTAATCAAAATACGGGTTTTTCAAACCAGTCATTTGTTAGTTACAATGATGAATCATGTCTACATTTTTTAATAAAAACCGTCGCCCAAGTCATCTATCTAATAACCTAGGAGAATTTTCAGGAATAATTCTTTTGGTCTAACTATAGAGTCTTCAGAGCAGAGAATTGAAAACTATTCTTTTAACTGTTAGTTGAATATTTGTCGTGTAAAATAAACCATGTGAAATTTAAGCTAAAAGAAACTTTAATACACTTGTCATAAGAAATTATGCATATAAGAATGCTTTAACTGTCTCCTCTGAATTCAATTTACCAGAACTCACAATGAAAAACCGATAAGATGATTAGTATGATTTTCTCATTGATGTGACTTAAGTGGAGACTCTTGAACTCACATCATGCTCGCCATACTACACGGCTTACATTGAGATTCTCAGTCTTTACAAGAGAAATCTGTATTCATCCAAATAAGAAACATAGAGATCCTGATATACTCCGTATCATCTGTGTCCCCTGAATGCTCACTGTGTCGTAAATATATTTGTGATAATTGGATTATTTTCTTGTTCTCTTTCATTCAATCAGATTTTTTCATCCATTTTTTTCAACGAATTAGATATTTTCTTGGTTCTCTGTCGAGCCATCTGATTCTTTAATCAATTTTCTTCGCCCAAAAGCTAATAATTTATTTGACTTCGACGAGTATTTAGATTGTCATTTGCAGGATTGCCGATGAGCATATGATAAAAAGAGCACAATGACTATATAAAGCATAGTTCGATGAAGAAAATCATAATCGCGCCTTTACAACCGAGATGCGAATGTGATACATGAATAATAGACAACGAAAAAAATGCATGATGTATGGGTCATTAACAGAATATAAGGCCATCGCTTTTCAATCATTATTCATCGTTTATTAAATTATTATTTAGAAGTTTTAATTGATCCTTGACTAATAAATGATGAAAATCTAACAGTTACAATATCAATGGTTTTTATCATTATGCATCTACATTCACTAACTGACTACTTGGGATGTATTGAGAATATAGTCGAGATCCAGAAAACAGAGATAATATGGGATATACTGGAGTCTTCATTTTCTCCATCGATATGGATGCAGATTTGTACAATAAAGAGTAAATACTTAATGGAATCATTGTGGTAACTGATAAGCCACAATTTATCGAGTGGAATCTTTTCTAGCTAACTGCATCAAAAGAAAATCACTGCTTTGAATCATAAATACAGCCAGAGTATTCAGGTCGAGAAAACGGGCAGAGCGTGGCGTAAAAATATTGATCATCGGAGAGGACAGTTTCATGTCCAGTTAACTAGTTTGTCGAGCACGTGCCAGAAAGAAGAATTAAGACGATGGATTACGATAGTGTTCCTAGAGAAAGTAGTTTCAGATACTCCATCGAATAACGGAAATCCTGTCCGAACTGATCATATGGATGCCGAGTTAGGATTGACTCACTGAAAATCGTCAATCCAGATATATTTTACAAGAAAAGATGTGCCTTCTCATACACGACAACATATCCAAAATTCTTTGCAGCTGTTTGTTTAAAAGCTTGTCAAGATGTTTTCAATCATGTGCCACAAAACACAATCGGTAGCCTTTTAGAAAAATGCATTCTATATTAGACGAGCTTAAAGTCGGGTTTACAACGACTTTTAACCGCCTCAATGATAGAAAACAAAAGTTCGTCATTATTTCAAAGGGAAGTTAGATAAACAGTACATTACGAATTAATATGACATGGAAAATTTTATTTTTAATCTCATATAAATAATATTGTCTGTTGATTTCTTTTTTTCGAGTTATTGATGTGAACAAAGTTAATTAATTATTATTCTAGATAAATTTAATCCAAAATCGATCAAGCTGACGAGATGGGAAATCGAAGAACAAGCCAGTGGAATCACGGATTCAATGAGAGTAAATCTATTGAACATAATCAGTACATCGATCGATACGCATGGAACCTCAGAAATACAGAAAATAGCTAAAGACATTAAAAATTGGCTTGATGAAACTCACGGAAAAAGTTGGACTGTTGAAATTGGTGATGCACGCAATTATCAGCCCTCTTACACTCATTTTGGTTCTAAATATTTGAAGGTTCAAGAAACAAGATTGAGATGGACTATTATAATTTTTAAAAACACATGAAACGATTAATTCTATTCATAAAATATATTCCTTTTTATTTTCATGATAAAATCGACAACAGTATATTCCTATCTTTTACAATAATTCGAAAAAGAAAACAAACGTATTCAATGACCATAAAAGAGGCAAACAAATTTCTAGATTTCATATATGTTTGTGTTTGATACATTTCACTTCTGAAATATTTAAGTTCAGCATAACTTTTGTCTCACGCTAATTTAGTATTTATCTTGACAAGTGTAGTCACGCTGACACAATCTACTTTTCCAATCCTTTGGAAAGATCGGTGATCCTTGGCGTTGATTCAAAACTATGGTTGATAGTCGTATCTTATTTGACCTCAGAGTTTATTGTAATTAACAAAAATGCGCAAACTTCGGTCGTTTCACTTCTGCACAAATTTTAGAATTATTGTTCCGAAGTTCTACGCGCTAAAAGTTCGCACAAAGTTAGGGTGTGGGATATCGGTGTTTGTGAAGTGTATTTGGAGAGTCACACTTTCACCGATACCCAAAATATTTTTTGATAGAGAAAGTTTTTCAATGAATATACTCTTTTTGTCGATTAAACATTTTTCATTGCTGGAAAAACTAAATTTTTTGGAAACTCATTATGCAGTGAAGAAATGTGTGCACTTAGATGGATTAGAGTCAATAGATAGAAGAATATTGGCAAAATTTGGAAAAGTTTCGAGGTTGGATGTAAGTGGATTGCTCATCCTAGCGGACTATCCGTTCGGATGATACTAAAAAAAATGTTATTCTTTTCTCCAAAGTTCAACATGCAAAATAAAAAGCATTTTTAATCTCTGTATCGAGCTTAGCTTTGAGATTCAGAAAATGTACTTGGTTTATATGTTGAACAGTTTAACTTTGTCAGATATCAATTTTTTTCCGGTGACATTACGATTTTCAGGCTAATTTTTGAGCAAATAATTTTTCAGTTTCTTTTATGGTCGTAACAAAATTATTTAAACCATTAGATAAACCATATTTCGAAGTATATTGTCCGATATTTAAATTTTGAACAAACATGATTTTCATTTTTAGCTAAATGTTCGTTTAGTTGTATACTGTGTGAGTGTAGGGTGTGGAATGTCTGTGGAGATCATTATGGATATTGCTGTGCTTGCGGATGTAAGTGTGAGTATGAATCTGAGATTATGGTATGATTGATTGAATGGTCAAAGAGAAAAAGCATACAGACACGCAGACGTTCATCCAGCCATATCCATACTCTATCTAGGCTAGCATGTACAGCAACGTTCACATCTACCCTCGAAGATTTTGTCTTTAATATCTCTGATTTCCTACGTATGTGACACAATTTTAAATGTTCTAGACTTTTTAAACTGTGACGTTTATTGTTTACTCTGCTTTTTTTCATAATATAGATATAAATGTATGGTACTATTTTGTAACCTGCACACCCAGCAACAATACAAACAAAATAAAAAATTTTGTTCATATTAATATTGATTATCAGTATTCATGAGATAATTGTTCATTGAACGAAGTTATTTTTTGTCGGTTATGTTGATCTGTTTATCGAAGCAGAGAACAGAAAATACTTTCATATTAGTATTTTCTATATGAAGTAGTTCAGATGCCTTTTCTCTCATATTTATCTGTGCAAAAAAAAAGATCGCAATGAACATCACGAATAAATATAATTCTATTTCATATATCCTATAGAAATTATATTAATTGTTTAGTTTTATTATTATTCATATCAAACTGATACGTTGAATTTTCATAATATCAGTTAGCAGATTTTAAGTTGAAAATAATTTTCAATCATTGAAAAAGTTTTTTTCTATTCCATCAATTGTTCAATTTGTTTGCTTTATACTAGAATCAAACATTTTTGCTATCGTTCTTTTCACCTTCTTATTTTCTTGATTGATCATCTTTGTGATTTACATGTAGCATGTTAATATGCCAGCACGATTATTTCCTATCAATACCGTTCTATATTTACCATAAAATTTTGGTTAAATACACAAAAAATAAAGATAATGTAGCAAACAAAAATATAATTTCCATTTCATATAACGTATAAAAAGAAGAAATCAAAAACATTCGGCACACTAAAAATCTAACAAGTTCATCATTGAGAAAAGAATTCATCATCTGGATCTGGTAAATATTCAATTATTGTCGAAATTCTTCATTCCAATAGACCTACTATTAATTACTTTGATACCTCTTATTCATTAAATCGAACAATATTCTAAGCATCCATAGATGTAATCAAAACAAATACAAAAGAAATATTATGACTATTAAATGTCATCACATAGAAATTAATAATTAACTTTCACAGCTGTGTATGTATGCATGCATATAGATATCACCTGACATTGGTCTTGAAGGTCAGATAAGAATTTTTTAATCGAAAAACAGCAGGTTGAAAAACACAATAACAAAACTTCAACTAGTGTCAATTCGATCTTTGGTTTACAACTATTCGTAGAAACATAAAGTAGACTATTCACTTTTCTGACTTGAATTATAACGAGAAGCTCAGGATAAATATCAATGGCGTAAAGCAATTAATCAAAATGTCAAATACCCCAAGATGTATTTCGACATTACAAATATTTTGCGAAAATATAAAGAAAGAGCTGCCAAATCAGGAACTGACGTGAGCAAGAATTATCTGAAATATCTTAACAAAATAGAGTTATGCGTTCTCTACTTCTCTTTTCCATGACAACCAATTTTATGTAGTTATTCTATGCTTTTTTGTAGTACTCTGCGTTGTTGCTTTTTTTTTATAATCTTCTACATATTTTATTTAAAATAACTATGTTCTTTGCCTAAACCAAGTTAACAGTATTGATATTTCTTCTTTCGTTATGAAAACTGAACAAAATAGAAAAATATTTTGTTCGACTGAGCATCAACCTGGATTTTTCTCATTAATTCTAAAAATAAATTTCTTCTCATTCGAACGATATTCACCAACATAAAACATTCTTACGACATATATTTTACCTCAATGAAAGCAAAAAAACCCAGCTCTGAAAACACATAAAATAATGGAAGAAGTGAGGGCGTCGTTGATTAATATCGAACCTATAGAGGCAATAAAAATGGTTTTTTTTCGTTATTTTTCTCCTCATGACACGATAAGCAACGAAAAGAGAAAAAAAGAAAGAGCACAGAAGCGTAGCAAAGTAGAGAGCGATAAATCATTACTCAATTGGTTTCTTTCAAGCTCATACAAAGGTAAAAGTACTTATCATGGCTGGTGTAGCAAAAATCTTTGATGGTCATATTCTCAATAAATCAAAAGAATTAGTTGATCTTAATGATGAAAAATATAAAGGAAAAACCATTGGACTTTATTTTAGTGCTCATTGGTAAATTTTTCATTTGTTTTATATTTTATCGAAGTTTTTTTTTTTTCTTTCTTAGGTGTCCACCATGTCGTAATTTTACACCACTATTGACTGAATTTTATAAATCCCATGCAGAAGAGAAAAATTTTGAAATTATATTTATAAGTTCTGATAATGATGAAAAATCATTTGATGAATATTATAAAGATATGCCATGGTTATCGTTAGATTTTAAAGAACGTGAAAAAGCAGAAGAACTAAACGAAAAATTTAATATCACTGGAATTCCAAAATTAATTTTACTTGATGGAGATTCAGGAGATATTGTCTCTACTGATGCAAGAAATCAAATTCAATCGAAAGATACCAAAGGAGAAAATTTTCCATGGAAATCATCATAGAAGAACTTCTCTTTTTTTAATCTCGTTTTATTAACCATTAAATATTATAGTTTGCTTTTTTTTTGTATTAGATGGTTTTGTTTCACATTACGCTTTCAAACATATTCAAATAGAAAAAAAAATTAGTTATGCTGTTTGCTACTTGATAAATGTCTAACCTAACCTATCTTTGATTATATTAAAATGTTTAAAAAATGTTGAATTTTACGTTTTTTAATTAATTTAATTGTTGATCTCTTACTAATCGAACGATTTCTTCGTTAAAGAAAACGCTTTAGACGTTTGATAAGAAAAATGAAAAATATTTCTTATGTGAAGAAGATAAGAATTTATAATATTATTTAGAGATGGTTTAATAATGACATAAATCAACGTCATGATGTTTTTAACATATCTTAAAAACTCAAAGTTGATCGAATATCTCTCAAAATTGTTTTGCCTGTTTGTATCAATAATTTAAATAGCGTCGTCTATTTTCTATAACATGATCAATTCAAACCATTGATCTTAAATAAACCTAATAATAATTGTGAATAGAGACATTTGCGTAGAATCTATATGTATGTTCAAGATAGTCCATGTTGTCAGATCTTTTTAGAAACATCATAAAAGTTATTATTTTCAACGACTAAATGAATATTATAGATGAGTAACAACATTTTTCTAGTTCTTTTGAGTGATATCAATGACTTTTGACTTATGTTTTTGAATTTTATCATGACAATAGTAACGTTCTTCTAATAGTTTGTCGTAGATATAAAGAGTCAACGTATATTGCACACGCGTCTGAAGGATTTAAATCAAAACATCATTTTCCATTGAAAAAATTAAAATTTCTCTTATACAGTTCAAAATATAACCAATATATTGTTTCTGATTTTGAAGGTTTCAACGAGAGTAAACGTATTCAATTGGTCGCTTAGTTTTCCTAGAACGATATGAGTTATAATGGAGAACATAAAATGGTGATTAGTACTAAGGGGCGGGATAACGAGGAAACCTTCCCAGGTGTCCCTCCCCCTCTCGAATTTCAATGAATTTTTGTCAATGGATAAGGCATAGTGCTCTAGTAAAAACCTTGAAATAATCTGGGTATAAATCGCTTGCTTCAAAAGTAATGCATATTTTTATTTTTGTCTTTATAAGACATAACATAGAACATTTAAAAAATTGGTCATTTCATCAAAATATGATGTAATAGACAGATATTTTGTTGATCATGTTGTTCGATATCAGTTATATCCATGAAAAATTTTGCTTTTTGTAGATTATCTTATTGTCGTGCTATAGAATTTCATGTTTTTAAGGAAAATCAACAGAACAATGTTCTATTTTAAAAAATCTTTTCCACCATAGTGCATTACATGTGTTCAAAATAATAATTTTCATATGTTTATACTCTCGTGGAATTCTACAAAAAAAAAGGTGATATACTCAGCGTTTTTCTATCTGTGTCATTTAGTGGAACTTTATTTCACTAGTAGTATCATGATAAATCCACAAAACGCTATAGACATTTTAATTAATTTTATTTTTGATTGTTTAACATTGACGTCTTCATCTCTAAATACGATGAGAGACGAAGAAATACTAAGAATATTATTTGAAAATGTCGAATCTATGTTGAATAGTACATCATACTCTTTCGAACATGATCATACACTTGATCTCGATTGTTAAACTAATTCCAAATCATTGAGAGTGATTATTTTTGTGTCGAAAATCTTTCAGATTTCTTTCTTACATAAGTTCTGTTTTCTTTCATTCAATTAGCATCGTTCTTTTCAACTTATTATTTTTGTGGATTAATCAGTTGAAATTATTTCCCGAATAAAAACATAAACTTTCTGTCAAGATTTTTTTGTGCTTGCATCCTTGAATCTTTTTTTTTCTTAAAACTTCTACCTGATCCTTGTGATTTAGGTAGAGTATCTTTATATATCAGCACAATCATTTGTTGTGAATACCGTTCTATATTTACCACAAGCTTTCGATAAAATACACACAAAATGAAGAAAATGTAATAAACAAAAACATAAATCTCATTTCACATAATGTATTAAAACAAGCACATGGAGAACATTTACAGTAGTAAATAACAAGAACAAAAAAAATATTATTTTATAGTCATACTAAAAATGAAACAAGTTCATTGTTCACAAAAAAGGAGAAGCAAGTAATCAAAACAATCTATCTTCATCATCTGGATCTGAAAAGTGTTCAATTATTGCTGAACTTATCCATTCTAATAGAACTGTTATTAATTAATTTGATACTTCTTATTTATTAAATTGAACAATATCCTAAGCGTTCATACATGTAATAAAAACATGCCCAAAAAAAAAATTAAATCTGTATCACTATTAAATGTCGTCACGTACAAATGAATAATTAACGTTAACAGCTGTGTATGTATGCATGTATATAGATATCACCAGACATTGATCTTGAAGGTCAGATAAGAATCATTTAATCGAAAAACAACAAGTTGAAAAGCAGTACGGCAAAAGCTTCAACAAACACCAATTCAAGATAAAGATCAATGACGTGAAGCAATTAATCAAAATATTAAACATCCCAAGATGTGATTCGACATTACAAATATTTTGAGAAAATATAAAGAAAGAGCTGCTAAATGTGGAACTGAGGAAGAATTACCTGAAACATCTAAGCAAGATAGAGTTATGATTTCGCTACTTCTCTCTTTCATGACAGCCAAAGGTGTCACAGATTTGCTGTACAAAAGAATTTTTACAAAACAAACATGACTTAAACATACATTCATGTTCTTTCCTAAATAAAATATTCACATATATATACGATAAAGTATGTATGAAAATTGACTCAGCTTGATGTACAAACAATATGTCAACAGATATCCATAGCACGAAAAGAAAAAATAACTGAACTGATATTTAAAAAAAACAATAGACGAGAATACATGTGCAGACGAGATTTGTGGTAGGTCGTAGAAGGGATAGAATGCCACAGTACATATGGAAGTATGCGCTAAATTATGAGTACAGAGACAAAATGCTGTAATTTAGTGACTAAAGTTTCTGTATGGTTATATATAAGGTCTGACAACGATTACTGGAACCATATCTACTTGTAGTCTGAAGTTAACAATCTGATGCATATCCCAGTAACTCATTTACAGATGGTAGTCATCCGACAAACAACATTCAATCGTCAATATTTAATTTTTTGTGCATATTGTTGTACAGTCTTATGTGATTCTTTTATGTAGCTATTCTGTTTGTTTTTGGTAGTCCTGTGTTTTTATTGACAATTACTATGTTTGTTCTTTGCCGAAGCCGAGTTAAGAGCACTGATATTTCTTCTTCAGTTATGAAAAACTGAACGAAATAGAAAAATATTTTGTTCGACTAAGTATCAATCTGGATTTTTCTCATTGATTCTAAAAATAAATTTCTTCTTATTCGATCGATATTTACTCACATAAACATTCTTACAAAATATATTTTGTCTCAATCGAAGCAAAACAACCCAGTTGTGAAGCACATAAAAAATGGAAGAAGTGAGAACATCGTTGTTTAATATCGAACCTATACAGGCAATAAAAATGAGGTTTTTTTTTCGTTATATTTCTCTTCGTGAGAAGAAAATTAACGAAAAGAGAAAAAAAGAAAGAGCACAGAAGCGTAGCAAAGGAGAGAGAATGATCGATCATTACTAAATAAGTTACTTTGAAGCTCATACAAAGATAAAAGTACGCATCATGGCTGGTGTAGCAAAAATCTTTAATGGTCATATTCTAAATAAATCAAAAGAATTAGTTGATCTTAATGATGAAAAATATAAAGGAAAAACCATTGGACTATATTTTAGTGCTCATTGGTAAATTTTTCATTTGTTTTATATTTTATCGAAGTTTTTTTTTTTCTTTCTTAGGTGTCCTCCATGTCGTAATTTTACACCACTATTGACTGAATTTTATAAATCCCATGCAGAAAAGAAAAATTTTGAAATTATATTTATAAGTTCTGATCGTGGTGAAAAATCATTTGATGAATATTATGAAGATATGCCATGGTTATCATTAGATTTTAAAGAACGTAAAAAAAAAGAAGAATTAGGAAAAAAATATAATGTTACTAGCATTCCAACATTAATTATACTTGATGGAGATTCAGGAGATATTGTTTCTACTGATGCTAGAAATCAAATTCAATCGAAAGATACCAAAGGAGAAAAATTTCCATGGAAATCATCATAGAAGAATTTCTCTTTTTTAATTTCGTTTTATTAACCATCAAATATTATAGTTTGCCTTTTTTCTTGTATTAGGTGGTTTTGTTTCACATTACGCTTTCAAATATATTGAAAATAGAAAAGAAGAATTAGATTATTTGCTTCTTGATAAATCTATAATTGAACCTATCTCTGACCATATTGAAATGTTAGAGAATCTTGAAAATCACGTTTTTTTTTATTCGGTTTATCTGTATAATTTTGAATGTTTCAAAAACTGCTTCTAAGGAATCGATTGTGAAGAATGACAAGTATAAGATAAATATTGTTGATCTTGTGTTATTATAGAATTGAATCAATTGGTTAATAAGTGTAACTTAGACATGATTCAATCATGACATAAATTAACGCTTATCGGATATCACAAACTTTATTTTTCTAGATTGGCTATTTCTCATAATAATTTTATCTGCTTGTATCAATCATTCAAATATCACCGTCTCTTTTCCATACACTGATCAATAAAAATCATTTATGTGAACTAAACTTAATAAAATTTGTGAATAGAAACATTCTTATGAAATCTATATGTTTATCCAAGATAGTTCATATGATTAGATCTCTTTTTAGGAACAACATTTCTAGTTCGTTTCAGTAATGTCAATGACTTTCGACTTATGTTTTTGAATTTTATCATCATAGTAGTAGCTTTCTTTTCAAAGTGTATTGTAGACATACAGAGTTGACGTATATTACAGAGAAGTCTGAAGCATTGCAATAAAAACTTCGTTTTCCATTGGAAAAATTGAATTTCTTTCTATACATTTCAATATATAACCAATGTATTTTCTTATTTTAAAGATCTCAACAAGAGTAACCTTATCACCGACTAGATTCTTTTATACTTGATTTCTACGTTGAGAAAAGTGAGATTTAATATCTTCAATTCAATTTTTTTTTGCTTATTATAATACTATGTGTACTAAACGAATCATAGAAAAAGAACGAAAACGAATTTCAAAATTCTGTTCGGAGAAAAGCTTCTAGAAGATATTAGTTTTAATTCTAAATTAATAAGGGTTCTTCTGGAGGTCACAAATGAGCTATGAACAAGCTGAAAGTTCAACATATTCTTATGTATTATCCTAAAATTTGTACCAAAAGTTCTGGTCACTAGAAGCACTAATTTCGGAAAAATTCAGTCAAAATCGACTGCTCTATGTAGTGTGATGCACGATGAGAGAGAAGCCTCTCAAAAAGTTTTACCATCTTTGACGATAACATATTGCGAGAACAATTTTATATAAAATGTAACCTACAGAAAAGATTTAAAAAATCTCAGTGTGATGCTGTTTTCAAGAGTAACATATATTAAGCCTTGCTCTGGATATAATAGCTTAGCAATCTAATCTTATTGTCAGTATTGCCCATGCCAAGAAAAATTTGAACGTATAGCGACTAAAGCGTACATCAAAGTACTTGTCTAAATAAAACTATCGCAGGCATACGCAATGATGTGCTTATGAAAAGTGAGTCAGCTTAATGTGAGAAAAATATGTCAATATTTAATCTATAGCACGAAAAGTAAAAATAATTGAACTGATATCGAAAAACAATAGAAAAGAATATACATCGAAACGATATTTGTGGTAGATTGTCGAAGGTACAGGATGCCACAGTATATATGCAATAATGCACTAAATCATGGCTAGAAAGACAAAATGCTGTAATTTAGTGGCTAAAATTTGTATATGGTTAGTTATGAGAAATGACAGGAGTTACTCAAATCAGATCTGCTAGTGATTTGGAGGTGGCAGTCTGATGGATCATAGATCCGCGAGTTGATCAAAAAAGCACCTCGCCTAATACTTAATGTAAAAACATACGTTTTCTAATGCATTTTTTAGCCTTCTCCAAAAATGACTATTTCTTTCATTTCATAGTTCACCGGTTTTCAAAGAACTGCTCGATGGTCCACATGTTTGATCAGTTTTAGCGAAATTTTTCTTATCAATGTCATAATTCATACATACTTACAATTTTTGTGATATCAGCCTACTCCTGAGATCAAACAAAGCAGAGAGTACCTGAAAAGTCATTTATCAAAAAAGAAAAACTCATATTTTCATCCCGGTTCTATTGGATGAACTATTTTTTGTAATAATGGAAGAGGACAGTTCGAAGTTTTTATTGAATAATATGAATTTCTCAAATACTCTCACGAAATAATGCATTGATGTTCAATACATAAATAAAATTCTTTTTCGAGGTGTTAAAGAATAATATGTAGGATTGTGTTGAGTTTATTGCATTTTATCTCTCTCTCTCTCTCTTTTCAAAATATTATCTTATTAAATCATTCACTTGAATATAGATGTGTACGTCATTGTTCTCCCTATTTTAGAATGTTGGTATTGTTTGCTGATGATGATGGACCTATTCACCAGAAGTTTGATAAAACTCTCGAATTTTGGAAAAGTCTATATGTGATCTATGGGAACTATTATTTATTCTTCTCCTTTTGCTAGATCTATGTTTATGATAGTTATTTAATTTGATCTCATTATCTATTTTCCTATTATTTTGAATTTATTATAATATCTATAAAGCAAAATCTGTATAGTAAGCAAACGAGTAACTCATCAAACTTCATACCACATCATACTTGCCTCGCTTTCAAAAATCTTAACTCGCCGAATTTCGGATCTCTGTGATGGATATCCAACTAACTCATTAACATATGGTCACCATCCGACAAACAAGATTTTATCGCCAATATTTTATTTTTTCTGTATATCCATATACTGTCCTTTATTAAGAGTTTATGTTGTCATTGTGTAATCCTTCATGTTTCTATTGTTTTTATGTAGTCCTGTATTTTTATTTACAATAGTTGTCTTTGTTCTTCACCTAAACCCAGTTAAAAGTATTGATATTTTTTCTTCAGTTATGAAAACTGCACGAAATAGAAAAATATTTTGTTCGAATCAGTATGACCCTGCGTTTTTCTCATTAATTCTAAAACATAAATTTCTTCTCGTTCGATCGATATTCACCCACATAAACATACATATATAATATATTTTGTCTCAATCGAAGCAAAAATACCTAGTTGTGAAGCGCATAAAACAAGAATAAATGAAAACGTCGTTGATTCATATCGAACCTATACAGGCAATAAAAATGTTTTTGTTTTCGTTATTTTTCTCTTTATGATAATAAAACTAACGAAAAGAGAAAATAAAGAGCAGAGAAGCATAGCAAAGTAAACGATAAATCATTACTCAATTGGTTTCTTTCAAGCTCATACAAAGGTAAAAGTACGTATCATGGCTGGTGTAGCAAAAATCTTTGATGGTCATATTCTCAATAAATCAAAAGAATTAGTTGATCTTAATGATGAAAAATATAAAGGAAAAATAATTGGACTTTATTTTAGTGCTCATTGGTAAATTTTTTATTTGTTTTATATTTTATCGAAGTTTTTGTTTTTCTTTCTTAGGTGTGGACCATGCCGTAAATTTACACCATTATTGACTGAATTTTATAAATCCCATGCAGAAAAGAAAAATTTTGAAATTATATTTATAAGTTCTGATAATGATGAAGATTCATTCAAGGAATATTATAAAGATATGCCATGGTTAGCATTAGATTTTGAAGAACGTGAAAAAGCCGAAGAATTAGACGGAAAATTTAAAATTGATGGAATCCCAACATTAATTTTACTTGATGGAGATTCAGGAGATATTATTTGTGCTGATGCAAGAGATCGAATTCAATTTGAAGACACCAAAGGAGAAAAATTTCCGTGGAAATCATAATAGAAGAACTTCTCTTTTTGTAATAACATTTATTATTCATGATATATTATAATATTCCTTTTCTTAATGTGCTACGGGATTTTATATGATACTACATCTTCAAATATATATTCAAATTGAAAAAAGAATATTTTGATTGTTTGCTTGTTGATAAATCTATAATTGAACTTATCTCTGACCATATTCGAATGTTAGAAAACCTTGAATTTCAGATTTTTTTATCGGTTCATCTGCATAATTCAGCACATTTCAAAAAATGTTTCTAAAAAATTGATTGTGAAGAATGACAAATATAAGAAAAATACTATTGATTGCTCACTAATCAAACGAATTGTTTATCACGAAAAAAAACATTGATCAACCGAAGAAAATAAGAATTTATAATTTTATTTAGAGATGATTTAATAATGACATAAATCAACGTTATGATATTTTTAACATATCTTAAAAACTCAAAGTTGATCGAATATCTCTCAAAATTGTTTTGCCTGTTTGTATCAATAATTTAAATAGTATCATCTATTTTCTATAACATGATCAATTCAAACCATTGATCTTAATTAAACCTAATAATAATTGTGAATAGAGGCATTTGCGTAGAATCTATATGTATGTTCAAGATAATCCATGTTGTCAGATCCTTTTAGAAACATCATAAAAGTTATTATTTTCAACGACTAAATGAATATTATAGATGAGTAACAACATTTTTCTAGTTCTTTTGAATGATATCAATGACTTTTGACTTATATTTTTGAATTTTATCATGATAATAATGTTCTTCTAATAGTTTGTCGTAGATATAAAGAGTCAACGTATATTGCACACGAGTTTGAAAGAGTTAAATCAAGACATCCTTTTCCATTAAAAAAATTGAAATTTCTCCTATACAGTTCAAGATATAGCCAATATATTGTTTTTGATTTTGAAGGTTCCAACAAGAGTAAACGTTTCCCCCACTAGATTTTTTTACAGTTGATTTTTACGTTGAGAAAAAGTGAGATTTAATGTCTTTGACTCACTTTTTTGCCTATTATAATACCGTGTGTACTAAACTAATCATAGAAAATGAAGGGAAACGAGTTTTTGAAAATTCTGTTCAAAGAAAAGCTTTTCGAATGTATTAGTTTTAATTTCAAATCAACAAACCCTTTTTATCTCTTTTAGTAACAAGACTACAAGGATTCTTCTAGAGATCACAAATCAACTAAGACCAAGCTAAAAGTTCAATATATCCTTACGTATTCTGTTGAAATTTTTATCAAAGCATATCTAACTAGAACCACTTGGTTGAGGCCTCTCACCAGCTGTTGTTGACCTTTTTAAGACACTAACTATTTTCACATAAGTCCGTTTTATATTACTCAATTCAAAAACTAGCATCATATCGAACGTAAAATGTTATGCATGTACCCTGAATATCCTAGGTGCGTAACATAACTATTTAATTCAACATAAGGAAACTAGGTAGTTTTGTGAATCTCTGAAAAGTCACCAATAAGTTGATCAAAATTTATATCTTTATCACGTTCAATTGCCAATCAACAGATTTCACTCAAATGGACAAATCAATGAATGTGCAATATCAATAGGTAACAATAATGATCAAATTAACCATGTTGTGAGCATCGATAATGGTGGGAAAAGTTTGTATCGTGTACAATAGTTATATCGGCATGTTCATTGTTAGTTGAATGAGCTGTAGACAATAGATTTGATGTTTCAGAGAAAATAAATTGTTTTGATTTTTCTGCAGATATGGATAAGGGTTGCAGTTCTTAATCCTGTAAACTATGTTTTTCCGATGAGGTCGGTGGAAACAAGGACAAGATGGTTCATGATTTTTTACTGAATAAGTTTATTTATATATTTGTAAAATATTTCAATTGGTCGCTTAGTTTTCCTAAAAAGATATGAGTTATAACGGAGAACATAAAATGGTGATTAGCACTAAGGGGCGGGCTAACGAGAAAAAACCTCCCAGCTGCCCCTCTCCCTCTCGAATTTCAACGAATTTTTGTCAATAGATAAGGTCTAGTGCCCTAGTAAAAACCTTGAAATAATCTGGGTATAAATCGCTTGCTTCAAAAGTAATGAATATTTTTATTTTTGTCTTTATAAGACATAACATAGAACATTTAAAAAATTGGTTATTTCATCAAAATACGATGTAATAGACAGATATTTTGTTGATCATGTTGTCCAATATCAATTATATCTATGAAAAAATTTTTTTTTTTTTTATTGTTGTCTAATAGAATTTCATGTTCTTAAAGAAAACTAACAGAACACTGTTTAATTTGAAAAGATTTTTTCCATTATCGTTTATTATTTTGTGCTCAAAATTATGATTTTCATATAAGTGCATTCAACTAAACAGTCCACGTGTTTATAGTCACGTGATTTTGTAAGAAAGAAGAATGTAATCCATCCATTAACTCCGAAAATATATTGAAGCACAAGGTATGAAAAAGCAAAAAGTCGATAAAATCGATTCTTTTTTTTATACGAATTGTTTGAAAACGCCCAACAACAACTAGGTGTACTTTAGATATCTTCTCTCGCATGTTTATCCGTGCCAATTAACACTACGAGTAAGTATAATTCTGTTTCATATTTCATGTAGAAAATATAATTATTGTTTAGTTTTATTATTATTCACATCATTGGTGACCGTTGGGATAATAAAGAGAAGTTCAATACTGATCTATTATATCAATCACATGTTAACACTCTCTAATGGCATGACTTCAGCAAATATCATAACAAGGTATATTGTTTGAGCAGCAAGTAAAGGTTTTACGAAGAATGTTGTGCTCGAATTACTGATTTAAAAACCTGCAATAGATGTACTTTAGTGTTGTATGAAATTAGTTTCTGTATATCTTATAGGTCAAGAAAATGAAAATTTTAAAAAAATGGTATCTATGAATACCATTGGGGAAATAAGAGTTAAATAGAAAAATATTGTAAGCGTTCATCGACGTAATAAAATACATTAAACAAATTAAACATTATAAATATTAACTGTTGTCACATAGAAATAGAAATCTTTTAATCGAAAAACAAGAAGCTGAAATGTACAATGACAAAAGCTTCAATTAGTGTTAATTCAATCTTCAATTTATAAATATACATAGGAATATGAAAACATGCTGTTCACTTTTCTGACTTCACTTATGGCGGTAAGTTTTGAATAAAGATCAGTGACTTAAAACAATTAGTCGAAATGTTAAGCTCGCTAATATGCAGTCCAATGATTACACATATCGTGAGAAAATATAAAGAAAGAACTGCCAACCGTGGAAATACGGAAGAATTATGTCAAATGTCTAAACCAACTAAAGTTATGGTTTCTCTACTCCTATCTTCCATAATAGTTAACGGCACTATATCTGTGTTGTACAAAAATATCTTTAAAAATAGGCACCATTTAAGCGTATATCAACGCACATGCCTAAATAATACAGTCACAGATACACGCGAGGATGTGGTACGAAAAATAAAAATAATTGAACTGATATCGAAAAACAATAAAAAAAAAAGAATATATGTGTTCAAACAACACTTGTAGAAGGTACAGGATGTCATAGCACATATAAAATCATGTGCTAAATCATGACTAGAGAAACAAGATGCTGTAATTTCGTGACTAAAGTTTGTGTATGGTTACCTATGAGATATAACAACGGTTACTGGAACCAGATCTGTTTGTGGTCCGACGGTAATAATCTGATGGATATTCTAATAACTCATTTACAGATGATAATCATTCGAAAAGCAAGATTCAATCCGAAAATATTTTCATTTTATGTACTTGGCCTTGTACAGTCCTGTATAAGTGTTGTATGAAGTTATTTTTTATTTTTGTTATGTAACCCTCGATTTTTATTTACAATAGTTGTGTTTGTTCTGTGCCTTGAACGGGTTGCTGATATTACCATTTCTTCTTCTTTTTCAATGATGAAAACTAAAAGAAATAGAAAATATATATAATTCGAATCAGTATTAACCTGGATTTCTTTCATTAATTCTAAAAATAAATTTCTTCTACTTGGTGCAATATTATTCCACATAATCATTCTTACAAAATGTATTTTGCTTCAATCGAACCAAAAAGAAAAACAGAATTTTATGAAGCACATAAAAAGAGAATCAGTGAGTACGTCGTTGATTAATAAGTAGCCTATAAGCGCAATCAGCATAGTTATTTTTTTTTTCGTTCTTTTTTTTTCTCGTAGTGTCAAGGTAACAGATGAAAAGAGAAAGAAAAAGCAGAAAGACATAGCAAATGAGAGAACAGCAAACCATTACTAAATTGCTTCCTTTTAGGATCTTACAAAAGCAAAAGTACTTATCATGGCTGGTGTAGCAAAAATCTTTGATGGTCATATTCTGAATAAATCAAAAGGATTAGTTGATCTTAATGATGAAAAATATAAAGGAAAAATAATTGGTCTTTATTTTAGTGCTCATTGGTAAATTTTCATTTGTTTTATATTTTATTGAAGTTTTTTGTTTTTCTTTGTTAGGTGTCCACCATGTCGTGGTTTTACTCCAGTATTGATTGAATTTTATAAGACAAATGCAGAAAAGAAAAATTTTGAAATAATATTTATAAGTTCTGATAGTGATGAAAAATCATTTGATGAATATTATAAAGATATGCCATGGTTATCGTTAGATTTTAACGAACGTAAAAAAAAAGAAGAATTAGGAAAAAAATATAATGTTACTGGCATTCCAACATTAATTTTACTTGATGGAGATTCAGGAGATATTGTTTCTACTGATGGAAGAAATCAAATTCAATCGAAAGATACCAAAGGAGAAAATTTTCCATGGAAATCATCATAGAAGAACTTTTATTTTTTAAACACATTTATTATTCATGAAATATTATTTTTTTTCCTTTCTTTTTCAAGTATTACATAGTTTTGTCTCACACTACGCTTTCAAATATATTGAAAATAGAAAAGAAAAATTAATTATATTGTTTGCTTCATGATAAACCTATACTTGATAATATTCGAATATTAAAAAGTTTTAAATTTTACGCTTTTTAATTGACTAATACGCGTATGATTTTGACCGTTATAAAAAAAACAATATTTCTAAGGAATCATTGGTAAAGAATGACTAATATAAAAAAATATTGTTGATCTCTTGTTAATAACGCGATTTATTTGTTTAAAAAAATTTTTTAGAGACCGGATAAAAAAGAAAAACATTTATTAAGAGAAGCAAACAAATAGAAATTTATAATTTAACTTACAAATGATTCAATCATGACATAAATCAACATTATGATATTTCTAAAATACTTCAAAAAATCAAAACTGATCGGATTTCATCAATTTTCTTTTTATAGATTGAATATATCTCATAATGTTTTGTTTGCTTGTATTAATCATTCAAATGAAGTTGTGAAATTTCTGTTTATCCGAGATATCCCAAGCTGTCAGATCTTTTTATTAAGGAACATCATCAAAGTATTAATATTTGAGACTAAATGAATGTTATAGATGAGTAAAGACTTTTCTAATTTATTTGAGTGATATCAATGATTTCGGACTTATGTTTTTGAATTTTTATCATGACTTTAATAGTAAATTTCTTTTAATAGTTTATTGTCGTACGATATCGGCAGGTTTTTCATCTACAATGAAGATCTTTAATGTTTGTAAAAGAACATTGTCTATTCAATAAGAATTTTAAAAAAAATTTGTTTTTAAAGAACGAAATTTTATAGAAGAAAGTTAATCATCAAGACTGAAGCCACATAATTCATATTTTGTGTGAACGTAATATCATATGTTGATCTTTCTACCTAATTTACATTTAAAGAGTTATGAAGGGCGTTTTTTATTTGCCATCGGTTAAATCTAATTTTTTCTAATGATAATAAAGCAAAATAAAAAAACAAAACAACAGTCAAACAGTTGTATAGAACATAAGCCAAGTATGTGATTAGCGGCAACGTTACTGTTGAATTGGCTGAAGTTGAGTCATCCCTTCCTCAGAAAATATTTGATTACTCTTGAATTTTCTTCAATTTTTGTAAACTTCTACGATGTTAATTTATCAAGATGTGTAAAACTATATATAATAGTTGCTTTTGAGAGGAGGCTAATTATAGCATTTAAATAAGGGCATTAAAAAAATCTGTGTTTACTATTTCTTCTAGAAGAAAACAAAATAGTGATATATGGTTAAAGGCACTCGCAGTCTCTTAAAAAATAGCCAATTTTTCACAAAAGAATCTGATTTGAACAGATTTATCGCAGGAAATTTCGACTCTATTTCAATTTTAGAAAGATTGTTTTGTCATAGCATTAAATAAAATATATTTAGATTAATTATTAAACACCTATCAACATTCCAAACAAGGATTATTTTATTCTGAACATTAAATATATAGAGTTCACGTATATTGGACAAGAGTCGAAAGAATGCGAATAAAAACATCGAATTGTACATTTTTTTCTCATTTTCTTCCATAGAGTTCAAAGTATAACTAATATATTTTCTCATTTTAAAGATCTTAATGAGTGAAAAACTTTTGTCCGACTAGATTTGTTTTTCATATTTGATTCCTATGTCCAGAAAAGCGAGATTTAATGTCTTCGTATACTAAAATGAACAGAGAAACGAATTTTAAAATTATGTTCGAACAAAAGCTGCTGAAAACTATTAACTTTAACTTGAAATCAATCCAACTTTTTTATCTTTTTTAAAGACGACTCTATAAGGATTCTTCTCGATATCACAAATAAGTTATGAACAAGATGAAATGGCAATCTATATTTACGTATTGTGCTGAAATTTTTATCAAAAGCATTTCTCACTAGAATCACCGATTTCTGAAAATTGCAGCCGAAACGAATTATTCGAAGTCGTTAATTCAGTTTGAGACAGAGAATCGGTTAAAACTTTTTGGTCACCCTTGGCGACAACTTATTGCAAAATACAATTTTATATAAAATGTAACTTTTATAAAAGGTTTTAAAAAAAAGTACACTGTGATGTTGTCACCAAGAGTCGCTTCTGTTTAATCTATCTCTGGATACGATAGCTTATCTATCTAACCTTGTTGCTCGTGTTGTATATACCAAGAAAGAGGAATTGCACTTATAACTACATAAACAAACAGTAACCGTGAAAGTCGATGAATCATATAGCTGTCACTGATATTAATTATTTCTTTAGTTTTTCTGCAGAACTATATCAATGAAGAAAGTTTTACATTATAATCGACAATGTTGAAAAGAAAGCACATGCTAAGTTTATCCCAGGAAAAATCCTGATGGTCTTGTTACATATGAGCTAAAGCAATGTGGCTCATATCGCGTAGAAGTTATAAACCAATCAAACTGTAGTCCTTACTTTACCGCAGTACAAATACTTATTGTCTCATCTCATTTGTATGATTAATAGATAAAGTATATATACATCAGAATGAATAATCAGATGTCATTAAGATGTTTCCACTTAGTTTATATACAAACATCTCTCATAACTTCTGACGTCTTAATCAGACAGAGTCGAAAAATATACCAGTGAAAAAAAACATTCTTTTTTTTGTCGTTTGTATTTGCTTTCATTTTTTTTTTGTTTTCTTCATAAGCTTTTTTTTTTTCGTTCGCAAAGACGAGTAGTTCTTCACAATCAGTTTTAATAGCGACTTCATCTTTTTCGGTCGTATAATTTTACATGTTAAAACATCTGAAAGACGCGCTGGTTGATAAACTTGGTACGAAAACAAAAAAATCAAATTTGTTCGATTAATGTTTCATATTTTTATTTAGACGAACAACGTACACAAGAACGTTATTGTACAATTAAATGGGAAGACACAAGAAAAATCGAAGTTATCCTACAAAAATATGTCCGTTTACCACCATCACAAGATCCTGAAGATAATGTTACTTATGCGATTGATATTGATGGTACAAAACGTTATGGAAAAGTTCTTGCTCATGGTAATATAAATTAATCTCTTAATTATGAAACAAGATCTAAAAAGAGTGTTGAAGTATAGTGATAGAAATTCCGATATCCCCACTTCTATATTCGTAACAGACATTTTTTAGCAACAGCTCATCAGAGACACAACAAACGTCTTAGCAACGTTACACCCACGTCATAACAATTCTAATTAGATGAAAATATGAATAAATAAGGATTTATTTATGTGTATGATGACGCACAAATGTAGGTATGCATAAGATGAAATACATATTGATACATGAATAAAGAAGCAATTACATATGCCGATTGGTCCGTTTATAGATAAGTACATTCAATATTTACATTGTTTTAAATAATAGCAAAATCTACAGAATATATAAGTAAAGAAAAAAAAACTTAGGAATAGACAATATCGACCAGCTTTCAGTTAACGAAAGAATTATTCAAACATCTACATCCTCATGTCACAAAATTTGTTTCAGCAGGTTAAATGATGAAACTATGCTGTCCGAAAAATGTTGTTCTGTTTTAGAACCGATATGACAATAGCAGAACAATTAGTTTTTATGCCTGGAAGTATCATTTCCAAAAACAATAAAATTGCTCGAACAAGTCAATTCTAAGAAGTGAACTGTTAAAACAAATTATTAATCCCTATTAAAAGAATTGTTTGAAAAGTGTCGACGGAATGATGAAAACCTAAAAATATTGTTCACATTGTTTTATACTGAAATTTTATGATAATAAAATCAACTTTGAAAAATATATTCTTCATTTATATAAGGTACAAAACAACATTGTGAATTTATTCAATACAAATTATCACCTCAAGAAGCAAAACATCAAGTTAAAGGTAAATAAAAAATATTCTTTTTACGAATTATTTTTATCATTTCAAATGTTTTTTTTTCTTCTTCTTCTTGCAGATGTTTCTTCAGAAAAATGTTCCGAACATATTGATGATTTATTATTGATGAGTGTACTTGCAAAATTAGTCAATAAAGCTCAATCCGATGATATTAATGATGATGATGATGTTCATAATGCACAATGTGCTGTATGTGGAATGAAACCTATTCGTCATGTTGATCGATATCATTGTTTAGAATGTACATCACCAACTTATGATGTATGTGGACGTTGTTTTGAAAGACGTCGTCAAACAGGAAAACATTCAAATGGTCATGCTATGATTCATTTTAAATTACCAAATGAAGTTTTAGGAATATATTTTAATAATATTGATAATGAAGTTAATTTATCTAAATTAAGAAATTTAGATACACTTCGATATGAACAACATAATGGTATAAAATGTGATGGAATTTGTTATAAAAAAGATTTTACTGGTTTACGTTTTAAATGTGATACATGTCCAAATTATAATTTATGTGAAACATGTGCAATTGATAAACATGTTTGTACGAAAAATCATGATAGAGATCATCCATTAATTTTAACTTCAAATAGAGTTATGCCAAAAATTGATCCAGATGATATTGATATGGGAGAAGTTTTAGGTAGAGGAGGATTTGGTAAGTCGTCTTTCAAATTAATCAATCATATATATATATAGACATTAAATATCTCTTATAATAGGTTATGTATGTAAAGCAATATGGCGACCAAAAAATCGTCAAATAGCTTGTAAAGTAATTGAAATATCTGGTGGATCATCAGCATCAGATCCACTTCATCGAAGTTTTCTTCTTGAATTAGCTGCCTATAGAGAATTATCAGGTCCATATATTCTTCGAACATATGCTTATGCAACACGTGATATACCAGCAAATCGTAATCGTGGAGCAAAAACTCAATTTATGATATTAATGGAATTAATGGGACGTGGAAGTTTACAAAATCTTCTTGAAACACAACCAAATAAATTATCATTAAGACGTAAATTAGCTATGTCAAGACAAATAGCATCAGGTATAAGACGTATTCATCAACATGGAATGATACATCGTGATATTCGACCTGATAATATTCTTGTTACGGATAATTATGTTGCAAAAATTGGTGATATGGGTATTGCTCGTGTTCTTGATCCAACTGGTCAACAAACTCAATTAGGTTGTATACAATTTATGCCACCAGAATTTTTTCGTGATGCATCTGATGGACATGTTAAATGTGATGAAAAATTAGATATATTTACCTATGGTCTTACATTAAATCAATTATTTACAGAAAAAATGCATGATTTTCGTTTTGCTTCACCTGTACCACGTATTATAATAACGAAAGAAAGTCCTATTTTTTATGATGATATTATATCAAGATGTTTAGATGAAAATTCAAAACGACGACCAACAGCTATTGAAATTGAAAAAACTTTAGAATTCTATGAAGAAGCATTTTCAAAAACAATGAATTCAAATTCTTATACAAAAATGAATACACCACAAAAAGACAAAATTTTTATTGAATTTTATGAAAATAATAAAATAAAGATGCAACATTTTGTTAAAGAAAAATTTCCTCAACAATTCATTCAAGAAATTCCAATTGAATTTTCAAATAAACAAAGACAATCACCAACGTCTAATGAACAGTCGAATGAAATTTGTCGAGTTAATTAAATGTTTTTTTTTTTTTTTTTAATTTAATAAAGATGATTATCAATTGATATATTTCGAACTTAGATTAATTTGATTCATAAGTAATAACTCGTCTGTTATTTTAAATAATAGATCTTAATTTAATTAGAGAAGAAAAAGGTTCGTATTAAGGAACATGTTATATTATCGAAATTTCTTTGAATTTCAATTGATATTCAAATTCTTGACATTAGCTCTCATTAGAATAATTCACAAATATTCAACTAAAACAATAAAGAACCATTCGTAAAAAAAATCGCATTTGATTTATGGTCATATTCTTATCTATAATATGAAATTTTAGTTAAGTGATCGTAAATTTCGAAGAAATGTCAATTTAATCAACAAGTTAAGATATTATAAATTTACGATTTTAATTCTAACGGGTGAACCATAAAAAATGATACCTTTAGTATTTTAACGATATCTCATTGATTTTTCATCCTAACGAATCAAATTCTGTTTTCATAATATTCCCCGTTCAAAGCTCTACCAGAGATGTCCATCGCGGCGCTGCCGCGGTAGCGGTTAGCGACGCGGCAGTGGCACGGCGGCGGTACCTTATTTCTGAAAGACATTGCAAAAACTGCATGAATTTGCACAAAAATTGAGTGTCCACAGATGTAACACTCTAAGACTCAATGAATTTCATCGATTAGTGACCAGAATTGTATTTCAATACATTCACAGCAGAGATGTTCATCGTGGCTCGAAATCTGCCGCTGCCGCGCCGCGATGATGTTTTTTTTAAATTTTCTGCTCCCGCGCCGCGATGAATTTCCAAAAAGTCTGCCGCTGCCGCGATGGTACTCGAAAAAAAGTTTCGAATTTCATTGCTGTGAATGTATTGAAATACAATTCTTGTCACTAATCGATGAGATTCATTGAGTCTTAGAGTGTTACGTTTTTGGACACTCAATTTTTGGCAAATTCATGAAGTTTTGGCAATATCTTCTAAAAGGAGCCTGCCGCTGCCGCGATGATATTTTCAAATTTCTCCCGCACCGCTGCCGCGCCGCGATGGACATCTCTGCAGTAACAAGTGTATTTTAAATGTATATACCAGGGATCCATGAGACAGTCTTGCAGGTCTCCAGTACATACATATATATCTAGAATACCCCCATCATTCAACTGAATTCAGAAACTTTATAACGCATTACTACTGTAGTTTCTCTTGCATCATTAATTATAAATATTCCAGTACTGTTTTTTGCTTTACTTGTCGTGAATGCTTAAATAGTAATGTTGCAAAAGCGATGACAAATTAAGTATGAATAAATCATCATTTGATATTTTTCTTTTTATTGTCAATTATGATCTGATCGATTATTTGCAGGATAGTTTGCTTAAAACCATAGAATATTGTGCTATAATATTTGGCGACTTCTCATTTGGGAACATAAAAAAAAATAAATTTTAAGTAAATTAAAATTTTTAAAATTTCGTTTGATCTAAATTTGATAATTTTATTAATTTTTCGTAAAACGATTAATATTTATATTTAACTTTCAAAAATTTGATTACTGCGAACGAATATTGAAAGTAAATTGTTGTAAAAGATTTTACTAAAAAGTTATTTGAATTAAGATTTTCGTTTGGGTCTAGCTGCGAAGAATTTTAATAGAAATCAAAAATAGAATATACTAGCTGGTTTGTTTTTCTTTTGTTATTGATAAACTAACACTTATAATGCACGAGCAAGGATAGTCGATTTTGGTTGAACTAAGAACGATTTTAGTTAAAGACAAAGCGAGTTTTTAAAGAGATTGTATGATAATTTGTTGTGATAATCGATATTTATTCCAAATGTGGTGTAGGCGGATCGAGTTGTAGTCATCAAGAGAAGACGCTTATCAACATCTATATTTCTAAGCCGTCTTTTTTAGAACATCATTTTTGATTTTTATGTCTAAATGCTTCTGCACATCAATCAGTAGTCTCCATTCAATCTTTGATTCCATTTTATTTATCATAACTATATGGTCTGTTCAAAATCAAAAACACCTAATAGCATTCATAGTAACAATTATGTCTGGCGAACTCTATAAATTTCAGCAAGTTTAAAAATATATCTGAAAGTTTAAGCCGTATTAAAATTGTTGTCAGTAATTTTTTTGAAATTTGAAAACCGAAAATTTGAGATCTAAGATTATTTTCAATTTGAATAAATTTAATTTAAAAGACAACTAAAATTGAATTAAATAGATTTTGAATTTCGATTTTATATTTGCAAATGAGAAGACACGATAATGTTTAGTTCTAGTTGCAACAAATTTTTTCTTGTAGTTTCAATTCCGGTCTCAGCAACTTGTCTGTTCTGTGTTCTCGGTCCCATCAAACTTTTTTTCTTGTGATTCTGATGCCACAGATCTTTAGTCACGAAACATCAATTTTTAAATCAATTAATAAGAACTTTGTCATTCTTACGAACTCTCTATAGTTTATTTTGACCAGACATGTATGTTTCTCAGCAAAACAAGAAAATAAACACTCCCCTAATCATTTTGCATTTCTTATACCGTTTCGTTATGAATACTTCGCTAAAAAAAGATATTCAACTAGAATTGAAAATTGGTTGACAAGGTGGTTACCAAATATTGATAAAAATATAGACGTGAAAGAATTTCTTTTCCAGACCGTGTTCATCAATGAGATACAAAGTACTATTACTACAATGTCATATTTTATAAATTTTATTCATGATTATTCTACATGCATCATAACATATTAGAAATAAGATTTTTCTATTTTATCAAAAACACACATATATTGACAGTGACAACTGAAACGGAAAGACATATTTAACAAGTGTTTCTATTTACAAAGTACGTATACTTTCATCATGCTCTCTATTTGTATTTCATAGGAAATGTACTCGCGTGTTATTTTATATAAAGCATTCAGTTGTCAAATGTAATAATTACTTTGTTAAACTAGTATGGAACAGATGTGCACTCTGCAATCTATCCTAATGTAATATTACCGTGCTCCACTTGCCATTTGATTGGACAAATTAGCAAGCCAATTAATATTATCTCTTTTTTTTTGTTTTTCTTAGTACATAAATTAAACATATGTCAACATAAAAGCTTTGAGCGGCATTTATTTCAAAAAAAAGCTCTCAAAACTTAGCAGCTCAATATTCTTTTTAACGCTTTCTTTCCTTACCGATGAAAATTAGAAAAAGTGTAGAGAATCACACATCAACGACTCCTAAGGCATGTCGTATATGCGGTGCTGAAGCACGTGGTTTCAATTTTAATGTCATTACTTGTATGTCTTGTAAATCTTTTTTTCGCAGAAATGCACATAAAAAATCAGTAAGTTCAATATACATATATAAAAAAAAAAAGGATACAGAAGTTTTTTCTAAACAACTTGAATAGTTTACATCACATTGTCAATTTCAAAATAATTGCGATATAATAAAAATAACACGTAATCATTGTTCACCCTGTCGATTGAAGAAATGTTTTGCATTGGGAATGAATCCTAAATTGATGCGGAATTTTTCTGAATTCAACAATGTCTTCAAGGAAATTCAACAAATACAAACGATAGAGAACAAACAAATTGAGTTACCAATAGTAATATTATTTCTTCAGTTTTCATTGAAAATGATGGTTTTGTTCATTTATTTTTCTATAGCCTCTACCACTTAGTCTTCTTCAAAATGATCATTCAAAATTAACAACTAATGAATGGACGCTTCTTTCGAATTTTCTTCATCTATTTGAGGAACAAAATCCTGCCATACGAATTCAACATTCTCTTAATGAATTATATTCATTACCACCAAAATTACGTTCTAAATCATCGGAATTACTGAAGCCTCTTCGTGAGCTCTATACATGTGTTGGACCACTTATTGAACGTTCACCTGATTTTTATACTTTACATGTTCATGCTCGACAAATTCTTATCAAGCAAAATTTGTATATCACTGGTGTGATTAATGGACTTTTCTTTTGTCGTGAATTAAATATATTTCATAATATGATTGCTTTGAATGCTAGCGATCAACTTTTTGGATCTCAATTTATGATAGAATGTCATCGAAAAATTGCACAATATGATCCAAATGGAAATCTTATTAAAATCTTAGTATTCATATTAGCATATTCAAGTAATTGCTCGGTCGTTAAATATGATAATCAAGAAGATATTTCAATTATGCCAAGCTCAATAGATCTTGTTCATATCCAGAATTTATATGTGACGATGTTGTGGAAATATTTAGTTTATCTATATGGATTTAAAGAAGCAGTACTTCGATTTACTCAACTTGTAAAGAATGTTGTAGATTTAATTGACATGTTCAATCGAATGCCTCCAAACGAAACTCGTGATCATATGATTGATATAGTTGTATCAGAGACAGAACGTAGATTACTGATAGAAGACTAACTTAAACTTCGATCAAGTTTTTACATTGGTAATAGATCCTTTTCATGTCAATAATCATCAATGTCGTGTTTTTGTCAGTAGTTTTGTGTATATAACGTAAACTTTAACTGAAAACAAAGAACAATAATTAATTAAGAAATAAAACAAAAAGAAAAAAATAGTTTTTATTATTAAAAATAAAAGTTAGAATAACAAACTTCATGGTAAAAAGCAAACAATGACATATTCTTGAACTTATCGAAAAAAAAAGTATCATAATTATTTAGTAATAACATTTCCAATGAATAGTGGAATTCAAGTCAAAAATTTTCAATTGAATTATAGTTGATGTATCTAAATTTAATTTATTTTTTTTTTGCTTTATTAGAGGTTAATGCCCGCAGGCCTATTAATACACCAGGACAA
>CAJNSZ010000240.1:109862-144775 GCA_905329745.1 Rotaria sp. Silwood2 | reverse complement strand
AATAAAGAATATAAGTAAAGGAAATATAAACATACGAGGGAGTAGGGGGGTGAGGGTGGGGTGAAGGTGGGCGGGGGGGGGGGGGGGGGGGGGGGGGGGGGGGGGGGGGGGGCGTAATTTAAAGAAGTACTAATTAATTAACTATTTCGTTTATAATATTTCCTATTTATAAATATGTTGTCCTTTATTAGACATAGTATCTTTCATTTTTTTTTCCTCATCAACCTGTTCTTCCATTTATTGGAATAGTAAGTTTAATGTAGATGTAATCTGACAGATATTTAAGTAGAACTATTAAGAAAGATAATGATACTAGAATATACTTCTTAATTGCATTATATTAATGTTTAACTTGATTTTTTTAGTTATTGAATAACATCATATCAATAGATTTAGAACAATGTATCGATCAAAGAAGAAGAAAAATTCCAAAGCATCTAATCGTGATACACATGAAAGTAGTCCACAGTCAATAATGATGAATAATCAAAATCTTAATAATAAAATTGAAACGGAACCAGTTAAATCAGAATCAGCTATTCGTATATTAATTGGTATTATAGGTGTATCATTATTATCTGTACCCATATGTTATATATTATCTTATATGAAACAAATGAAAAATTCATTGAATGTATTTCTTTATGCTGCAGTAATTTGTATATCTGTTGCACCATTAACATATTTTCTATTAATAAAACATTTATTACATGTGAAAAAAGAAATGTATTTTTATGTATTTACAATATTTTCATTTACAGCTATTGCTGATCTTTTATTAGCTTTAACAATTGATGATTATTCATCGGCTTTTCATTTTTATTTAAATCAAGGTGAAGTTTATTTGAAAACTTCTCATGGTTTATATATTAATTATTGGGATGGTACAACACATTATACATTATATTTAATAATGTTATATTGTATGTTAAAACAAAAAACTGAAACAAAATTCTTTCGTTTTCTATCATTATTTTGGTGTGGTTCTATTATTAATTCATTAATTGTATTGCTTGGTGGTGCTGCTCTTGGTCAATATGGAACACATATAAAACCATCATATTTATTAAACATACCTTATACAGTTTGTCCAATCATATTCATGGTACGACAATTTAATTTACGTTCTAATTTTATTCAACAAGAAAGAAAAAAAATTAAAAAATCCAACATTCTTAAATCATTAATTTTTCGTCCACTCGATATATTTTTCATTGTTTATATGTTATTTGCTATAATATTTGCAATTTTTCGTGCGTTACACGCTTTGAAAGTTCCAATGACGTCTAAAAGTATTTATTTTGACTATGAACCTTATATATTAAATGCATCAGGATTTCCATTGATTCAACTTTTAACATATGCATTTTATTTCGTACCATATTATTGTTCAGCTATCAATGCATTAATATTCTATCATAAACAACCATCAAAATTTCAATGGTTACCAGATTGGACTATGGTACATGCTGGTGCTGCTGCTCAAGCACAATTTTCTTATTTATTTTCTTCCTTACATAACCCACCATTATTTCCTGACTCATCATGGGCACCAATTCCATCTCAATATTGGTTTACTAGTGTTAGTCTTAATGCTATTTTAGCAATTGTACCACAACTATTTGCTTTTCGTATTTGTGTTGGAAATAGAGATAAGGATTTTTATTGAAATGTAGAATAGACTAAATATATTAATGAATAAAATTATCACAGAAAAATTGTATTGATATTGAATAATATTACAAAAGAATCGTTAATAAAATTTTACAAAAACATTAATATTAAGGTTTAGGAGGTTTTAGAATATTCTTAACACTTCGTGGAAATTTGAATGATAGAAATACGTTTTTGATGTTTGCATATATAAAAATATATATTCAAGATGTCAATGGTAACATATAGAGATGCATTGATTTTTGTTACAGTTGTCATATGATCAACATAAAAAGCGTGAATTGATCAAATTATAACTTAGGAAAATTATCAATATTAATGTTTATGAGTTTATCGAAATATTTTAATTGCTGCTGTAGATATAATGGATATTTCCAACAGTCTTATTTGCCATTTAATGCAATACTTAGAATAATAATTCTGTTTAATGAAGAAAAACAAAAATGAAAAAATCACGAGCAAATAATAACAAAGTAAATAAAAAACAGGACACCCCTAAAAAAAAAATATTATTTTCAAACGACAATTTTTTTTTTTCGTTCTTGCTAATATAAAATGCTGTTTTTGATCTAATAAAAGAGCACATTTTTCGATTGTAAGAAGAAACTTTCGAATGAAATCTAAATATATCTGTGACGTCAAAATGACAAGATAAGTAATATGACTTTTGAAAGAATTACATTCATAAAATCATGAATACTTTATAATGAAAAATCTACAAAATAAATATTCAGTAATTTTTTCTTTTGAATTATTGCTTCTTGAATTTTGACTGCTGTTCTTTTAATCTTTATTTTTTTTTCCAACAAAAATACATTTACTTCAAAATTAACTTGATTCTTTTTTAATGTAGATAAAATCTTCGCTCATTTATCTTTTAGTTTAGATTTGTCATTACAACTATTATCTATTAGATCAAAAGACAACAGTACCTAATTAATGATTTTTTTTTTTTATTAAAAATTATTCGAGTAAGGATTTAAATTATCGTCGTCGTTATTCTCTGCATGACAGCTAATGGTAAACGTTTCTTTACCAAAATGTAGTGTGAATGAAACCAGTGATAGTACGTGCCTTTGTGGGAGGTCTGTACTTCGACCCGATTGTTCAGCCCCGTCTGAAGTTCCTCTCAATAATTTCCTTAAAAAAAATCAAATCCTATGAAAACTTGATACAATCCATAGTAGATAGCGGTATGTATTTTCATTAAAACGTAGTGCTCAGCAGTTCCTGCATGTCTCTAAGTGTCTACAAGTTGTACCAACTTTTCATAGAATTTCGATTTTTTAGGAAAGTTAACGAGAGGAACTTGAGCCTAAATTTATGTGGTCCGCCTTCATGATCAACACTTTGTTTTGACCGTCGTACAAATACTAATGTTAACTACTGTGTGTCTGGCATTCTATACTCGATATCGAAGCCATACAACAGTGGCACTTATTATTATGCGTCAGCTACTTATGTGTTCATCATTAGCTCGTGTCATTCAGCACAAATCATACTTTTATCAATCAGGTAACGACATTCTCTACATTAAAGGTTAATAGTCACAAAATAGTCAATGTTATTAAATTGATAGGTCAAAAACGTCTTTATTGTAATGCAAGTTAGTTTTGATCAAATTTGTCCTCAGACACATTGTCGAAATTTCTTCTTACAGATCTTTTTCAAACACAATAATTAAACGTAAGGTAGAGAATTCTTATAACAGTGTGAGTAACATGATGGCTGAAGATGTAGAAAACGTTGAGTGACAAAAAAAACTGTCAACAACTTTTTGTTTGATCAATTTTCAGCGAAGAGTATAAGATCATTCTATGAAGTATTTTTTTAAGAAACATATTTCTTCGTATGAATTAATCATTGTAGATGTGTTTTTTTTTCTAGAAAGTATGCATTAATTCTTTATGCTATGATTGCTACGAATGAGACAATGCCGAGAAATTAAAACTTTTAAACGTTACATACATTTCAAAATTTCTACGTTTAAAAGATTTATTTGTATAGACATGAATACGAGAACAATGATATGAAATAAAAAGTATGGAGATCTAAATACTTTCAAACACGAAAATGAACCGTTTGGGTTTCAGTGATACAGTTGTTTTAGAGAATACATCCTATTCCGCGATGTTGAACATCACGGAATCAGTTCCGGGGCGGAACTGATTCCGTCCAATTCCGGGAGCTCGATTATGATTCTACAGAACAGACCCCATCGATATCGATCGAATTCCTTCTGATTCCAGAATTCCTTCCAATTCCAGGAATTCCTTCCAATTCCGGAATTCCTTGTAATTCCGGAATTCCTTCCAATTCCAGAATTCCTTCCAATTCCCACTAATTCCCTCTCCACTCAATTCCCGGAATTCCGCAACGGAATTACTTCTCGCACTCGCCCACACTCATGGTGCTGTGGCTGAGGATTTATCCTTATGATAAGTTAGTAATTCCGGTACGGAATTACGGGAATTGAGTCGAGACGGAATTGCTGGGAATTTGAAGGAATTCCTTGGGATTCCGGCAATTCCTTCCGATTCCAGGAATTCCTTCCAATTCCGGAATTCCTTGTAATTCCGGGAATTCCTCTCAATTCCTACTAATTCCGTCTCCACTCAATTTCCGGAATTCGTGGATCTCGATTGATGTCGAATAGGTCTCTTTTGCTGAATGATGACGGAGTTCCCGGAATTGGGTGCAACTGATTCCGGAGACGGAACTGATTCCGCTATGTTCAACATCGCGGAATAGGATGACCGCTCTTGTTTTAACAGAAAATATATTAAAATTTTATTCTCAGAATAATAGAACAATATCAATTATCAGTAGATAGAATTCTAGTAGTCATAAGAGGTCTTGTTACCAAGTAGAAACTACGTAAAGTTTAATTCTTTCGTCTGATGTTTTGACTACAAATAGAGCTCGGTAAATCTTAATTATAGGTAGTAAATTAAGGTCGGTAGGTCTTAATGTAAAGTATTTACGATGAAAACACTGGTTTTCCAGTATTTAAATGTGTCAGACTCTATTTTTTTAATTAACAGATAAAGACTGGCATGTCTATACTGTGTCACAAATAATGAATTTCAATCCGCTATTATTTTAAGGTATGTGGAAGCCTCTGTTGTTGAGAACGGTCTCAACATGAATCTCATTTCCATCGATGGCTGCGATCGTCAAATTTTGAAGAAAAAATCGATTAGAGCAGAGCACTCACTAGAAAAAATTTCAAGATAAACCATTAAAACCAGTCGGAGATATCGGTCATTTTTGGACGATTTCTGGCAACCGTCATGTGTAGAGATAACCTAGAGCATACTTCATAAGTTAGATTTGTTTTCTATTTTGACCTTCTCGTTTCTTCGTATGAAAACAGATCAAGTTCTGATTAGTCGTTACGATCAGAGTTCAATGTACTTTAGTTGTAATCAAACTATGAGATTTAAGGATTCAAGTTTCGATACTTTTTGTCACACGTATAATATCCATATAGATAAATAGAAAAATATTAGTTATTTGTTTAAATGATGTGTAAATATTTGAAGTTTTTAAAATATACATATGCTATTCTATTTGAAATTTCAGCATCTATTATCTTGGTAGTTCTTCGACTAGTAACTTGCTGGAGTGCAATTAAAGCATTCATACTTGTCTATTATCATAGTTAACATTTTCTACTTATTTTTAATTATAAATTCGAAATCTTAGACTTCAGACTCGAATCAGTTCGTGTTCGAGCTCTAGTTTATAATATCTATCTATTCACAAAACAAATATATACATTATTAGAGAGCTGCGAATTCACATGTTTGTGGGTTTGGATGCAGCTTTTTGCCCAAATGTAAACGAACTCGCAGCTCTTTATTCATCTCACAGCCATCAACGTGAACATCTCTACCAAAAACATGTTGCACGAAATCATAAGATAGGAAGTCACATGATAATATCATCGGCGAGTGTCATAGACTCCGACACGAGAATGAGTAAATCTACGAGTCTGTCCTCACTTTCAGACGATAAAAGAATGACGCGAATGTTGTTTTGTATTTCTGTGAATGTGAAGAGAAAGATCTACTGAATCTTTTATAGCTAATCATTAGAGATAAGAATAGCAAAAAAACCTCTTTTGATATCAAAAATACTTTATTCACTTCGATATATTTCATTTTCTTCATATGAAAAGTAACTTGTTTTGAAACGATAAACGTATTCTTCAACATTACAAAGTAAGATATCAAACGCGAATAATTCTATATCGATTTAATTCGACAGATGAACTTCTATGTTGTAATGATGCAAATGAATTAAGGTTTTTTTTTTTCTTTAATAAGCGAAAACAAAATTTTTCTTTTTGGCGTATTAACATCTCGTATTCTCGTTGGGTTTTACGCGAATGTTGGATTAGTTCATCATTAATTGTGACTAAATCATGAATAAATAATTTTCGTTCAAAAGTACTAGAAAAACAAGGAATAATAAACAAAATTCTTTATAGATGCTGTAACGTCCTTTTCTAAGTCAGTTTTCCCTTGTCTCAAACTTAAAAAAAAATTAAAATACTCACCTCTGAGATGTACAGGATAATTTCAGAAGAACTAAATTGGGTTAAAAAAAGCCTATCACAATATACAAATAGATCGAACCAAATTTATCTAGAGTCCTATTCCATATAAAGCTTTTCTAAAATATAACTACATGTAAGCGTGTATTATTTTTGTATGGAATCTTTGAAAAAAATACTATAAAATCTGATGATATATACAAGTTTATAGGAATTTTACAGTGAGATTCTATATAAGACTATTATACCTAGTAAATAATTACATAATACACACTGTGCTTTGTCTTTCATAAAGTATAATGTTATTCTTCTCGTATGAAGTAAACATGCATTTTTGTTCTAGATAATCAATTCCACATTTTTATAGAATCCTCTAAAGATGTTTCGCCGATTTATGGAAAAATTAACGGGTATGGAATGCTAGTAGGATTTTTTTTCGGGTAAATTTCATTGAAACGAAACTAACTCGATATATTTCAGAGTCGGCGGAAAGCGCTGAAGAAGAATGTTGTCTGATACGATGGTCGGATAAAAAAAGTTTTAAAATCGTTCCTCAAAAAAACATTAAAGCTCCACCGGCATCGATTACTGTCTACGAAACATATACTGTCGATATCGATGGACACCAACGAAAAGGAACTGTCATCTTGAAAGGTATATCTACTTGAAAATGCTATAAAATATCAAAATGAAAATTCATTTAGGGACGAAACGAGAGTGTGAAAAACTACTGCTTAATGTGGAACCAACAACAACTACAATTGAACCAACAAAAAGTAATGATTTTTTTTTAAATAATAATTTTATTTCTGCGCATTGATAATACTGATTTTGTTTAGAAACTGAACAATCAAAAATGTCAAACAGTCAACAATTTCAAACTGCCTCCTCATCTGCATCCGATATTCTAGCCGATGTAAAAGAAGAATCAAGTAAGAATTTATCAAATAGAATAACCTGTAAAAATAGTAATTCACTATGGAGCATTTTTATTCCCTGTGTACCCCAATAATCACATATATTTACTGTATTGCAACTTATAAAAATTTCATTTTAAGATTAAGCAATATCAATATTAAACATCTTTTTTTTCTAAGACACTGGAGATGAAATAAATATAATTATTAAATTTTATGATTTAGATAGTAATAGTAATAATGAACAGGACGAAGCGGCCATTCGAAATGCTGTGCTTATGAAACTTTTACAATTAGTTATTGCAGGTGGTTCTGCTAATGATGACGATAATGGTGAAGCACATAAAGTACGTTGTGTGGCATGTGGTACCAATCCTATTAGAAGCGACCGATACAAATGCTTGAATTGTGAAAAGTTAAGTTTATGTGCTCATTGTTTTGAACGTCGCAGAGAATCTGACACTCACAAAAGTGGACATGCATTTGTTCATTTCAAATCACCTGGTGAATTATTTGGACGATCTGTAACAGATGACGATGTAACATTAACTAAACTTAAAGAATTTTATGGTAATGATGTACATGAATCAATATCTTGTGATGGATGTAAATCTCAATCTATCAAAGGTTTACGATTTAAATGTGATACATGTCCAAATTATGATTTATGTCAGCAATGTTTGGAGAAAAAAGTTACTACTCAAACACATACGTCCAGTCATCCGCTTATTGTCATACCACGTCAAGCAATTCAACAAATTTCAGTAGATGACATTGAACTTGGTGATGAATTAGGAAGTGGTGCATTTGGTACGAATTTTTCTAGAAAATACTTTATGAAATTTGTTTGACTTAATTTGTTGTTGTTGTTTTTCTTTTTCAGGTTCTGTATTCAAAGCTAAATGGATATCAAAAAAACGTTCTGTTGCATGTAAAGTGATTAATGTACCTAAAACGAAAGATGCTGAAAGGCTTGAAAAAAGCTTTTTAAAAGAAATAGCCGCTTATGCTGAACTTTCAGGTGCATATATTCTTAAAACATATGGTTTTACAGCATCCAAACAGGGACAAGGCAAAAGATATATGATTGTTATGGAATATATGTCACGTGGAAGTCTTTCTAATCTTATTCAAGAAAAAGGAGATAAAATATCTTTACGACGAAAACTTGATATGGCAATGAATATGGCTAGTGGAATGCGAAAGATACATGAACATCGAATGATTCATAGAGATATTCGACCTGATAATATTCTTGTCAATGAAAATTATGTTGCTAAAATTGGTGATATGGGTATTGCACGTTTTACTGATCCTTTAAATCAACATACACAAGTTGGCTGTGCACCATATATGCCACCGGAATTCTATGCTGGTAGTTATGATCAAAAACTCGATATTTTCACATTTGGCTTAACATTGAATGAACTTTTTACTTCAAAAAAACACACATTTCAGATGTTAGCTAGTAAAAAAATCGCTTTTCAAGAGGAAAGTCCTATATTTGCTGACTTAATTGCTCGATGTACTGCTGATGATCCAAAACGACGTCCGACAGCAATAGAAATTGAAAAAACTCTTGACTTATATGTTACTGGTTTCAATGAAATTGTATTTAAGAAACATCTAAGTTATATAAATTTGTCTACTGAAGACAAAAATGAAATATTTGTCGCTTTCTATCAAAAATTTCATCCACCAGCAACTGAATTTATTCGCAAGAAATTTCCATCGGAATTTCTCGATAATCCAGAAGATATACCCGGTGTTAAAGTTGATAAAGATGCTGGAAATACAATTCGCATTGAATGTCCCATGCAATAATTCTTTTAGAGTTATTCATGTACTTTGACAATGTTCAATTTCTATTGTTCGGACAATAAATTCATTTTCTACATATTATCAATTCTAATATTTTCAGATTTGTTTTTCTTGTGTTCTTCTAAAAATTGAATTTAAGATTTTCATTATAATTTAGAGAAACATTTTTAATTGTTATAAATGTGCGTCACTTTCTAGATATTTCAATTATATAGTTATGAGTTCGATTTCACTTGAAAATAAACAATGTGTGTTGTGCAACAAAATTGGTGGTGTATTGACTTGTGCCGGATGTGAACAAGCTTTCTGTGGTAAACATGTCATTGAACATCGACAACAACTTAATATTGAATTAGAAAATCTTATGCAAGAACATGATTTAATTCAACAAGATATAGGACTATCAATAGATAATGATTTATTATTGAAAGAAATAGATAAATGGGAAAAAGAATCCATTACAAAAATTCAAGTAGCAGCTGAAAAAGCTCGAACTAATTTAAAACAAATTCTTGAAAGTTCAAATAATCAAATTTTAAATAAATGTCGAAATGTTGCATCTAAACTTCTATCTGCACGAGAAGCTGAAAATTTCTCAGAAATTGATTTAAGACGATGGACAACACAATTAAATGAACTTAAATCACAGATAAAATCATTATCCATGATTCATACGGTAGAAGATAAGAACTCCGCTGTTTATTTCATTGAGATTAAACAAAGTAACACTGTAAATACACACATAAAAAACGAAGAATTATTATCAACAAAATTATCATCAACATCTAGAAGAATTGAAGAAAGATTTACTGAAGGAAATGGTTTAGCAACAATCGAAGATAATGGCCTTCGTATCAAACATATTGATAATGATCATAAATTTATTTATTTTCGTGGTCTAAAATCTTATACTGATGGTTGTCATATATTGAAATTGAAATTTGAACAAAGTGCAGGTGCTTATAATGCTTTTATTGGTATTTGTTCATCTAATATTAATTTACGACAGATTATGTATCATTTAACTGTTGTTGTCGGTTGGTTCAATAATATGGAAGTATGGCAGCATGGAAGATCTATTAAAAATACGAAACCTGTAGGATCGAAAAATGATGAAATAAAAACGAATGATATAGTTCAACTGAAAATTGATTGTGAAAACAAACAAATTGAATTATTCCATGAACGAACAAACAAAAAACATACTGTTATTGTTGATTCGAATCAAGCTCCTCTTCCATGGAATATTCTATTAGGATTACGTCGAAAGAATGATTGCGTTGAGATTTTACAGAATAATTAGATTATGACAATTGTATACAATCGTTGATGAAATCGTCATCTATCGCAAGAAAGATCTGTTGAAACTTAAGAACATATACACATGTTTATGGGATTGCTTTTATAATGAAAGAAAACTGTAGAAAATAATCATCAAGTATCACATAGTAATTTGTTATTTTCCAATGCAACGATTTTCTGTTTTAATTTCGTTAATTATTATTTTTTTGCTTACTTTATTCGTCATAGATTTTTGGGAAGTTTTGTGGACTGATAAATTGTTTGAAAATCAATTTGTAATCAATATGAATTGATCATTGTAGTGAAATGTTAATTTATATTGATGATTAAAGCAAATAAATAAATCATATGAAGAAAAGTAATTGAAATGATTCATTATAAAAACGACTGACAACACACGTCTTCTGTCTCTCGATTCTATCAATTAGCTTGCAAACGACTAAGAATTATTTTCTTTGTTATCAATAGAAGACAAGAACAGAAAAAAGCAAGTACATAGAGAACTGGTAACATTCCTCCAATAGTCTATAACAAACGTTAGAAAACATCATAATAATGTTCCATAGTAAGCTTGATTTACTTTTGAATAACTTCTTTGTATCCATTGATATCTGTCAAACTGATGACTGTATCGAACATTTGGCGGATTTTATGAAATGGATATTACGATGATGTGATATAATGACGAGCGTTGAAAGACACACTAGATATCACAGTATTAGGTAGAGGCAAGAGAGAAAACATTTTACTTGTCGTAATTCGTCAGATCCATTCTAAACGGTCTGTTAATGCTATTTAATGATCGCAACAATGTTCAAAAAGCATTAGTTAAGACATTTTCAATAAAGACTATTATGAGGCATCGATGGTATCAAATCCATCATGTTATTGCAAATCACATATAAAAAGTGTTGTTATTAAATTTCTAAAAGAAGACAGAATTTGAAGATATGATCTATAAGACACATTCAACTGGTTTTGCTTCATTTGAGCTTCTGTTATTCATCTATTTTAAAGGATAAATTGAATATCTACCTAGATTCAATAAATTTAACTAAGTAACAGCTGAGCAATCAATTTCACAAATATCCATTAAATACAAAAAGATTATTCAAAAGTAAATCGAGCTTCCTATATGGAACATTGCTATCATGTCTTCTAACGTTTTGCTGTAGACAAATAAATATAATATGCTTCGTTTGGAAGAAATATTACTATTGTAGTTCTCAGAATTATTTGAACATCCTATGAATTTTAGTGAGTAATAAGTGGTTAGTTTAATTAGCCTGCAGTACCTATAAGTAAGCGATTTAATATACTTAAGTCATGTAACAATCACTATTGAATAATCGATTTGTTTATTTTTTAGGAATTGGTAAGTATTGATATTTACGTCTTATTAATTAGTAATAATTAACTGATCATTGCAATGTGTATGCATCCTAGTCGTTCCATTGAGTTTCAATAATTAATCATTTCTTTTTTATCTTCACAAGATAGGAACATAGTTCATCATTTGCCTAGCTTTGAAATAGTTTCTCTTTTGTTCTGTTCTTTCTTTTTCATATATTCATTAGTGTTCCATCTCATTTAAAGAGTAATTACTTAGGTTAGCTATCGAGTTAAGTTTTAGCCCATAGTTATAATCCATGTATAATTCAGTATAAGTAATGCATATCTATATTGTATGTATGAGAATAAACATACTCAACTCAGATAAACTTCTTTTCTGAGTAATATTTTTCGAAAGGATTATAATGAATAAGGCATTTAGTGTATCGTTCACAATAGTAAGCATTTTCAAAAAACTCCTGATATTGATCAACCTACAGTAATCAATATATGTAAGATAGACATAATATAGAGATCAGAATCACTCATCAAATGAAGAATTATAAATAGTAGTATTCCACAACTGTTCTTCACTTAGAGCATTTAATGAAGAAAGTTCGCTACGAGTACCTTTATAACAATAAAAATAACGTTAAGTCTTCAATAGATAAACAAACTACTGAAAAACCTTTCGATAAATAGAAAAGCTTATAGTCACACTCTTGTATAGATGACGCTGACATTTCAAGAATAGACCGGAAGCTTGCAACAGTTTCTGCTTCATCTAGAATATTGCTGTTTTGCTTTTCAATAATTCCGCTTAAAATTTTGATTTGATGCACTGATTAAAAAAAAGATAAATTTAGTGCTATGAATCGAGTAGAACATAGTTCGAATTGTAGTTTTTTTTAAGTATTAGAAACTTCTTATATGATTGCTCGTTCCACATTCTCTCCAGCCAATCTTTGGATTAATCCGAATTTATACATATTTACTCATCCAAAAATCTAGTTCATCAGTTATTTTAAATATGAAACTTGAATTTCTTAGCATACAAAGAATAGACATTATATGTTCTAATTACACAATATTTTTGTAAATGCCATTTGAGACAGAAATACATATTGATATTTTACAAAAGAAAAGAATATTTAAAGTAAAAAGACCGATAGAGTAGATTAGGATAGATTTCGATTTTCGAAAGAATTAGTAGAAAAAGCTTTATCATATGTGAAAGCAATCTTGTTGCAATAGTTACTATAAATCTTCTTGGAGTAACTTCAGGTTTCTCCAAAATTCTTACTCAAAAATATTTTTTTTGTATCACTTCACTACTGATTGCACTTTGTAAACTGATTTTCTTTCTTATAATCAGTAACGCCATCAAGGTTTTATTTCTATGGACAGCCTATGAAAGTTCTCATTAAAGTAATTACTATTAGTACAGTTACACAAATTCAGCCTTTTTCCTAATTCCATAATAATATTTCGCAGCGTTTCTTCTTAAACTGTTCACCAAAACTAATTCCTAAAACATAACTGTTTGAGATTTCAACAATTTAAAAATCAGTATTAATCTAGAAAGCGAAGTGATTAAAAGACAAACATTGCGAACTATTTTAATTGAATCAAAAGAAATGGTGAATTTTTGTATCTTACTAGGAAAGTTTCCTAAGTGATCAATCGCTTTTTCAAAGAAATATACGTGACTGTATGCAGTTCCTTGCACTGATTCTGAATATCAGGATCGTAGCGACCCATAGGTCTTTTTAAAATGTACGTCATTATTTGGAACCCCCTTCTGATAAGGATCGATCTTTTAATCAGTCCCCTATGTACCACTAGACAATATATTCACAGGACTACTTTTTTTTTTATAGACGCTTCAATCTTAAGGTTCAAATGGTGAAATTGATCATAAGAGAGAAGAAGATAAAATATGCAAAAATGATCTTTTGGGATTAATATTTTCCACATAATAAAAGAATAAAGAAATAATTTTATCTTATGCATTGTACTAAATAATCTCGCTCAATCTGCTGCTTGTTTTAGAAATATGTCCTCACAGTGCTAATGTTTTGTATTTTGAGAAATTCCCATACATGTTTTCTATTTCTCTCATTGTGATATATTTTGTTGCATATAGAACAATTACGATTGACTTGTGACTATAAGATGATGAAACGAAAAGAAATGTCAGATGACTGTTTGTAGTCAATGTACGAATTACTTTGCTGCTTTACAGCTTAGTATTTGAAACTTAAGATTGAAGTGTCTATAAAAACAAAAGTATTCCTGTGCACATATTATCTAGTGGTACATAGTAGGCTGATTAAACGATTCAATTGTGTGAGAAAGACTCTTATCAGAAGGGGCTCAGAGTAATGACACAGGATCTAAAAAGAGCTAAGCGCCGCTAAGACTCTGATATTGGGAATCAGCGCAGTGAACTGCATACAGTCATGTATGTGCCTACGAAAAAGCGATTGATCGCTTGGAGGAACTTTCCTCGTTAGCTAAAGGTAATCATGTTGGATACGCCGTACATTTGTCAATTCACTGTTTAAACAAAATACTTATAAATTGTTACCAGACGTTTTCATCAAAAATCAGAAAATCGTTAAAAATGTTTGATTAGTCATCAAAAACACGTCACAAAAAATTAATCTTAAAGTGTTTCAACGAGTTTTGGGCGACCAATCAAACATTCTTAACAGTTTACATATTGAAATGTTTTAACACCGTTTTGGCCCTTAACATGTCTGTGTAGAAATGTTGCCATATTTTCTTGAATACAATATAGTATATAAAAGAAGAAGATAAATAAATAGTAGATGTTGTGAATACTTTTTCTAATTAAACAACTTCTATTATTATTTTATGGATTGTTTGGTATTAACCTGTCAAGAAACTACATAGTACAGAATCTTTGAAATATCATCATTCATTTAACTGGATCACCGATACTTCAGATGTTAATTTGCACTACATTAAGAATGTGACTATGCCACGATACCCGTACTAAACAAAGCTACTGTGAACAGATTTTACACATATGAAGCGTTAATTGCGATCAGATACATAGAAGAAACATATCCTTGGATTATCCAATTCCCATCATAGCATCAGAGACATGTGATACGAATCAAGAGGTTTATTTGCATTTTTTCTTTATTAGCTTTATATTTTCGTCATTTTACAAGATAGAAAAAAAATTTCTACACAAACAATATGATATAAATCTGAGATCTCGATAGACTGGTGTGTGGATAAAAGCGTCAGTGCTTCTGTTCTTGAGCATACTGTTTCTAGAAACGGAACGCAAAACTGACACCTACGGGTTGTGGGTGTGAGTGCCAGCGTGGACAGAAGGAAACCATGTATTTACACATCTATAACCACAGCCACACCCCCACACAGGCATCCCGTACACTACATCAGTCCCTACACTCGCACTCGCACTCACACCTATACCCACACCCACACCCCACACACCCACACCCCATATTTCATGGAATTATTCTGAATATTCGCATCACAGAAAAAAAAAATTAGAATCACATGAATAATTTTGATCAACTCAAGCAGAATTATGTTTCAAGTATTTCTTTTTCTTTTTTATGGAAATATGATTTTCAATATTAAACACCGTATTAATCGGTTACATTTTTTTTAATGAATTGCATAGCAAAATTTTTATATTTCTTTACACTTATTAATAATCTAGAAAGAGAAAAAAAAGGAAATTTTAGGTTACTTATTTTTAACTTTCAGTTTCAGTGTCGTTGGGCAACATATATAAATACTTTTCACCTTCAATGTTATTCTCTAGTTTCTTCCAACAAAATATTTATATTGATTTCAAAATCACCAATATTTTTTTTAGAAAAATGTTCTGCCATACGATTGCTATTCTACCAATTCTCTGTTATATCCTTCCAGTGATAAATGGCGAAGAAGCTTGTTCCAGTAACTTGTGTAATGGCGAAGGTAAACAGAAATGTTGTTCTGCTGGGCTTGTGGGATCGGAATATAAAGTTCATTGTTGTCCCGAAGGAAAAGTGTGTTGCGGAGACAATTGTTGCGATGTTTGTTGCGACGGTAATGTCTGTGGTGCAGCTGGTTCAAATTGTTGTGGCGGTGGACGAATTTGTCCAGCAGGTGCAGGTTGTTGTGGAGATGGTTGTTGTGCAAGAAAATGCTGTGGTGGCGTAAGATGTATAAACTGGGGAACTTCATGTAAAGGGTAAGTTGAAAGACTTGAGAAAAGCTAGTGATAAGAAACTTCGTAGCACTAGAATGTAACTTATCAAATTACCGCTGATCCATAGAGTAACTGCTTTATCAAGCTAGGAGACCTTGTTGCAAGTTTTTATATGCCCAAGAACCGTAGTGAAAAAAATTGACAATGTGAAGAATGAAGAGAAAAAAATCACATCTAACATCTAGTTTCTAGTTTTCCAAGATTGATGTGACGCAAAGCTTCAATTTCTTCATTTCTTTGGTCTTAGCTCACATCTTTTTGTTTTTTGACGTTCAATTAGATGTTTATTTGGCGATGATTTTGTTTTGCTACAAGACGGCTCTAAAAAACAAATGAAATATCTACGTAGTGGTGACAAAGTCTATTCTATTGACAAGCAAGGTCAATTTGTCAAAGATGAAATCATTATGATTTTACATGGAGGACTAAAGACAGAAGGTAATTCATTTTTTACACTACAGCTGAATATGAAAAACAAACAATCTTCTCATTTAGCTCCATTCTATACCATCACAACTTCCTTCAACCAAACGATTAGTCTGACTGGTGATCATTTAATCATGACCTATAATCTGCGTGAAAAACGTTCAATCATGGTTGCTGCAAATGAATTGAAAGTCAATGATTACCTCTTGATGGCTGAAACCAATTCTCAGAATCCGAGTCCTGTACTTATCACATCAATTGAACTCCTTTACAAAACTGGTTTCATCACTCCCATGACATACACAGGCACATTATTGGTCAATGGCATTGTAGCTTCATGCTACGTGAAACATCATAATACATACAATGAAATGCACACAATATTTTATCCATTTCGATTGTACTATTATCTGATGAAAGATATCTTTCGTCTGACTGATGAACCATTTTCGATTGGCATGCAGGTGAACAGTCTTGTCGAAAAAGATGAATTTTATGGACATGCACTCGTTAGAAGTATACATCAATCAAAAGCGATGATAAAATATATTGTTCAAGACTTAATATTCCATACATTTTTGAATATCTGAGAAAAAACAAGTGTTAGATTTTAGTAGGACACGAAATTTTTGAAACAATTTTTTCCCTTGGATTATCTCTTTTTTTTACTTTTCATCAAAATAAATCTATTTAGCCACAAGTAGCGTGTATCGAACATCGATACACTTGATCCTAGATTGACAGAATTCAAATATCTATTAGTATATACACGCCTCTATGTATGAACATGCTTAACGAAAGGTGCTGGATAAATGTAAGAGATAACTCAACATGTAACAACGAGATGTTCCACAAAACCAATATTTTCGTACATAAAACTTGATTTGTATTTTTATAAAGAAAATCGATTTCTAATATGTCATATTCTTTCATAATCTTCGTGAAGTTTATTTTCTATTTTAAATTATGATTAAAGACAATGAATGAATCAGTATTTTATCGTTTATAGATATGCGTTGAATTACTGTACTTCTATCAATAATATGAGGTCACAGATAGTAGCACAGTGGTTTCAGCGATTTTATAGTCGTAGTTTTAATATTTTGAATAAAACACTTCAAATCGAAAATGTTTCTATTTCTCGTCATCAATATTATTGCATGTATTATTCATGTATGAAGTTAACCGTATGTTACATATATGTAGATTGATTAAGATGAAATAGAATGTATACAGTTATTTACACATACTTATGTTAGCTCTATTTCCATTTAAAAAATTATTATTATGGCAATATTCGACAAACGAGATTTTAGTTCGTCCTGATTTCATATTCCGTCTGGTTCTCTAATTCTTAATAGTTATTGCATTATATCTTCATTCATGCAAAGTTAAACAAATGTTTACAGCAATCATTAGTTTAACTACAACGAGAAATCGTTGTATATTGCCAGTTCTACATAACTTTGTATTATGGTCGTATTTCTCGGTATCATAGACAGAGGAATCCGATTGTTTATAGACTTCGTATTTGAAGGCAACATACAATTTCACCTCTACTTGATAGGTTTTCGTAAACGGTCGCATACAGTGCAATATCAAATATGTAGAGTTGCTTCATAGTGTACATGGATTTACTATTCCTCATATTTAAATACAACTACTATGTCCATATAAATTCTAATAACTAGGAGCCGACTATCATTTTGCACAGTCACTCATGTCAAAACTCGTAGCTATGGTCATTTATATCATAGTTACGGTTATTTATGCCACAGAAATGGTCATTTACACCATCCATATGGTTACTTTCATCAAGAATTACAGACAGACACAGGTGAATTTCCATTTCTAGACTCTATTCTTTCACCCTAGAGAAAAAAAGAATGGTTGAGTTAGGCCGTAAACGAAGAAAGTAGAGTACGAATTGTGCAGTGATGGGAAAGTCAAGTCATTTTTGACTTGATTTGTCTTCAGCTAACCTCCAAAAACGCTCTCCATGACTTGACCTGTTTTTGACTTGAAATAGCTATAACTAGCATGTTTCTGGAATAGTGTTTTTTTTTGGAAGGTGAAAAATGTGGCATTTTCTATATTAGAAGATGACTAAAACTAGTGATCAAAGTAAAAAGTTTTCTTGATTATCATTCCGAATTCTGCTAATTATGTTGAATTCATCAGTTTTCAACTCTGCTTACGAAAAGTAACCGGACATTTGCTCAGAAGCAAAAATGTTTAAATGTAACAAAATAATGCCTTTTTTTTTAGTTTATGTAAACATAATTTAAGATTACCAATTGATTTGAATGACTGATATCATTCAGCAATAAAAAAAGAAGAAATCAGGAATACTGGATAATTATAAGTAATAAAAAAAAGCTGTCACTAAGGTAGCCGTAACATTCCTCAGCCTTCATTATTGCAATACGGTTGATAAGGTCCTGCTTCCGAATAAGCTGGACAATTATTTTCAGCCAATGACGGACATGTGCAATGAGTAGCTAAATCAGTGTTGATCTTATTAGCACAAAACTCAAGACAACGTGTACATAACTGAACTCGATGAACGCTATACAGTGCCAATAATCCACACTGATTATTTATAATCTCTGAACAACCACTTCTAATCCAGTTACCAACAAGGTCGTAATCTAAAGAAAGTGCAGCAAAAAATGACTTAGATGATATGTCCTAAGAAACAAATCTAAATCTACTTTTGAATGAAGTTTGATTTCCACCAATACCATACTGTCGTAAAGCTACAACACGTAGATCGCCTGTAATCAAATTTCTTTCATATGAAATTGGTACTTCCGTAATCATATTAGTAGGAGAATTTGATTGTAATGTACAGGCAGTCATCTTGGTTGTCAATGTACAAGAGGAGGCTAAAAGTTCTTCTAGTGTTTGACCCGAACCACAAGTGTTAATATTTTGAAGAAGGACAGGAATGGGAGCTGTTGGATTTGATATGATTGGAGAAAATGTTAAATTAGCCATCTGAGTTACTCTCCACAAGATCAAATTAGTTGGAATACGGCTGAGTTTTCGCCTTTCAAACACTTTATTTACTTGTTCTTGTCGATCTACGTTGGCATTATTAATTCGTCGAATGATTGCCCCTTGTAAATTCTTTTTCACAGATGGATCTGTTATAATATCAGCCCACGAAACATAACGTTTAACAGAAATCATTGCAGGAGCATAAGCCAATGTATGAAACCACTCATTTGTATCTTGAATCAGATCAACATTTCCACCTATACGATGATCACTAAATGTTTTCCGCCATTTATGATAATCTTCACTGATACACGGACGCTTCGAGAGAAGTTCCGCTTTAAGATTCAGCCGTGCTACGCTTGAATTTAAGCATTTTTGAAATAGGACTTGTTTTTCAGTAACACCACCAACTGTTGTCTCAACAGTCACATGGGTTCCCCAAGCGTTGAAGAATGCATTGTAGAGATCCTCATCATAGGCAGCAGTTAGTGCGTTTATTGCAGTATGAGCATATGAGTTCAAAGGTAGGGAAGCAGGATTATCAATCGCTTTAACACGTAGATTATAGAGTTTACTATAGTTCTGAGCAATTGCAGTTCCTTGATCATCTAAAAAATACGTCGAATCAATATTCAAAATGTCTCGAAGATTGGAGAGAAAGCTTGTAGACCAGTCACTGTCAGCTCCTAAACGTAACCATGCGTCGATGAATTCAGTGGGGGTAGAATATGAACTAACATTGACATCGAGTGAATTATCATTCAATGGTTCAAGACTAACTTCGTTCGGCAAGATAAAGTCACGACCAGAATGTGGATCTTTCCAAAGAGAATCAGATGAAGGTGAGAGAGGATATGTGAGTTGCAAAGCTGGCAAAAGAACATTCCCAGTGCTCATGTCGATAGCCATGCCAACACCTTTTGGCAAATCTTGCTGTGACAAGAGTGATAGAGCTCTAAAGATGATCGACGAGTTAGTAAAACTGATATTCCAAGCTGGATCACCAGGGCAAAACGTTCCTCGAAATCCAACAACTGGACAGAGACTTTTTCGTGCTGCTGTCAGATCGAATGCGGAACTTATGATAGCACGTTTTCTTCGTTGAGCAGTTGGAGAACAATCTAATTTCGGCAAAGGTGGTGGATTTGGATGTGTTTGTAAACGTTGGATGTAGAGATTTGCATCTGCAGCTGCCTGTAAACGAAAGTAGTATGTTGCATTTTTCATTGCTTCTTTTTTAACACCTTTTGGAAGTAATGTATAAATCGGTAGAAGACGATAGTTAATGGGTTGTGGATAGTTTTTAAGTGTTGAAATCCAAGTATTAATAACATAGGGTTCAATTGAGGAGGCTTCACCTGGATTATTATCCATGCCACCAATCATTTTTGACATAGATGAACTATATTTTTTGTAGATTTGATCAACATTCATTGTATAACTTTCTGAATAAGTTGTATCACCAAAAAACCAATAACTTCTTCTCACTTGTTCTCTAACCCATCTTTCACTATATTTTGTAATTAAACATCCTTCAAAATAATCTTCTGCCCACAATAAACCACCCATGTCCGAACTGGCAACAAAATGTGTTCCATAGGCATCGAAGAATGCTTTCCATTTTTTGATATTTGAAATGGAGCTGTTATCAAATGTATTAGGTAGTTGATCAATAGCTTGTTGCGTTATGTCATTGAATTGTGGTGTTGGAAACGTGGCTACAGAAAGTGTGTACATTGAAATTTGTCTTCGTGTCCAAGCCATTTGATATTTATAGTCGTAAAATTGATGGTATTTCTCAATAATGTCTTTACGTTTTGATGTTGCTCCAAAACCAAGGAAGCCTTTATGATCTTCTTGTATACTGTAGATAGACATTTGAAAGAATTCATCAAGTGTTTTGAAGAATCTGCTTTCATACATTGCACTGGCATCACGTTTGTCTGAGACAAAAAAATTGGGTGGAATCGTGTAAGTTTTATCATTGTTATAGACATCAATCCATGAAGAAGTAGTATTCGTATCTGTCGATAGGTCAAAGAGGCATTGACGACTTTCAATATCACCAATGTCGAATCCACAACCCACAACATCAAGACCTGGAATTGGCCTGGCTTGATTCAAATTGATGAGAGCACGTTTCTTTCGTCTGGACTTGCTACTTAACACTTGATTTAACGTTGGGACGACTCCGTTGAGAAGGTAGTAATCAATAGTTGCCTGCAAGTGCTTTTGAACTTCATCTGGATAATCGAGGAGAAGATTGACGAGAGGAGACAGTGTGCGGTTGACAACTGCTGGTTCAGATAATGTTTGCTCCTTCCAAACATCCCACTGTCGTCTTTCATTCTGAGGTGAAATTACAACAGCTGGAATAAATTTTGTTTGCATTTCAGAATTTTGTTTGAATTCTTCAGTAAGACTTGATTCTTCTTCACCCCAATTAAAAGCACCGTTTGCTTGGGCACCTACCAAACCGTTTTTTATAACATATTGAAAGCCAATTGTGATTTCCTCTTCAACAGCTGAACGACTATATTCTTTTTCATAGCTACTAGTGATGTATGTGTAGAGATTGCCTAGCCCTCCAACAATGACTGATGAGACATAATGAGTACCAAATGTTTCTATGAGACGATTGTAATAGGCTTGATCTTTCGATGTCGTAGGTTTAGAGACGAGTTTGTCGAGAGCTGCTGTAAACAGTGGATCAAACCTATTATAGGGACAAAATTATAGCAAAGGTAAGCGAATCGGAAAAAAGCAGAGCGCTGGTAGAATCATATATCGACCGATATTAATGCACATATACAGCAGACAGATATTTTAGAAATAAAAGCTAAACAAAGAGGGTGCACTCTTTTTCCAATCAGTTTCGAAAAACCTACTTTAGTAAATATGTTGGACCCAGATGAACATTGTAAATTCCCCACCAATCTGATGATATTCCAACCGATCCCTCTTGCTTGGTAATTTTTTCATAGGCTTGTGATAAAGTACGATGATATCCAAAAGAAATATCAATTCTACCCGCTTCTAACGGTATAGGAATACCAATTTTAAAGGAGTATGATTGAAAGTAACTATCAATTAAATGTTTTAAGTAGCAAAATTTGGAAAAGAAAGAAAGTAAATGAAATTCTTACTTATGTCGAAATTCTTGATACGTTTTGCTAATTGTTTCAATAGCAATTTTTGTTTTCATGTTGATTGTTGTGGCTTGTACATAACGAGATGTTGTGTAATTATGTTGTACACTGTCAACACCAAACGAATATGTTTTACCAAGACCATCATCCAAGTTAAAAAGACGAAACTTGAGATTATCAGAGGCTGAAGGTTCTTCGTTCAGATTAATCATTTTCAGCGCGTCAAATCCTGTGGCGAGAAAATCTAACCCTGGAAGGTCTTTGGTTAGTATAGACCCCATGTGCGTCAGCAGAAACAGCAGAGAGAAATAAGAGTTCATTATCTTATTCTAAAAAAGAAATGAAAGTAATAGACTCTATGCCATCACACTTAGTTCCGTTTTGACTATGCATGTTGAGTGAAATACGTTGATCATTCGCTTTTCTAAGCATGAATGATATTTTCTTTCAAGGCCTTCTGCTTCACAACTGCATTTTTATACCATATATAGTTACAAATATCACTTCCTTTTTAAAAAGAAAAATACTCCTCATTGATTGTTTTTTTAAGCGTAAGTAATATTTTTAATAGTTTATCAAGCATATATAGGTAAATATTGGGTGTGGATTGTAGCTATGTGCTACGTGTAGCTGGTGGGTGTGGGGTGTGGGTGGGTGTGGTTATATGTTTGTGAATACATGGTTTCTTTGTATTCACACTGGCACTGACACTCACAGCCCGTAGGTGCCAGTTTTGCGTTCCGTTTCTAGAAACGGTGTGCCCAAGAACTGGAACGCTGAAACTTCTACCGACACCAGACATACCAGCCAATCAAGACCTCTAGTTTGTAATAAATTGTTTGTAAAGAAGAGTTTTTTCTATCTTGTAAAATGACGAAAATATAAAGCTAAAAAGGAAAAATGTAAATAAATCTCTCGATTTACTCCATATGTCTCTAATGCTATCATGTGAATTGGATAATCCTAGGATATGTTTCTTCTATATATCTGATCATAATTAACACTCACTGTGTGTAAAATCTGTTCACAGTAGCTTTGTTTAGTACGGGTATCGTCGTATAGTCACATCCTTAATGTAGTGCAAATTAACATCTGAAGTCTTGGTGATCCAGTTTAATGGATGATGATATTTCAAAGATTCAGTAATACGTAGTTTCTTGACAGATTAATCCCAAACAATTCATAAAATAATAATAGTAGTTGTTTAATTAGAAAAATTTTTCACGACATCCACTATTTATTTATTCTCTTCTTTTATATACTATATTGTATTCAAGACAATGTGACAACATTCTCACATAAACACATTAACAGTCAATACGGCGTTTACACATTTCAATATGTAAACTGTTAAAAATGTTTGATTAATCGCCCAAAACGCGTTAAAATACTGTAAGATTAATATTATTTTAACGCATTTTTAATGTTTAAACGCTAAGAGTTATGGAAACTTTTAACGTTCTAATGTATTTTGGTAAAAAACACCTGATAACCGTTAATAAATATTGCGTTTAAAAAATGAATTAACAACTGTATCGGGTGTCCTGCAAATCCGTACACAAAAATGTTTTTGTTTTTCAATTAATTTCATCATTGATTGATCTTCATCAATTGATTTTCACGTTTGATAGGTGACACGATCAAATTTTATTCCCATAAATAACCCATAAGAGTGCTCTTCAATGTAATTAGCTTCAGCTAAGATACAAAAATTCACCACTTCTTTTGGTTCATTTAAAATATTTCGCAATATTTTTTTTTTAATCACTTCGCTTTCTAGATTAATTCTAATCTTTAAATTTTTCAAATCTCAAACAGTTATTTTTAGGAATTAGTTTTTGTACTTCCTCATCAAAAGAAATCGAACAGTGTCAAGTCAAACAGTTCGAGAAAAAAACGTTGCGAAATATTATTATGGAATCAGAAAAAAAGCTGAATTTTTTAGATTCAGCCAATTATCATTACTTCAAAGAGAACTTTCATAGGTTGTCCGCAGAAATAAAACCTTGATGGTGTGACTTATTACAAAAAACAAAATCAGTTAATAAGATATGAGTGCTGGTGTGGGTGGGTGCGTGTGATGTTAGTGTGACTGTGTGTTTATACTGAAAACATCATCTCCCACACCCACCCCCACCCATCTTGTGGAAAAGAATCCAAGGTTTCATCATTTATCTAACTCGAGATATATGAGAAATAAAAAAACCTTATAGCATTATGGGCACACGGTCTTGTAGCAAAAAAAAATGTTACTTTTTTTGTCTAATACACTTTTTACACTTAAAAATGCATTTGGTGCTTAGCATAACGATATCAAAAGATGTAGCGCGTCCCGGGCTTTCTCCCTATAAATCGTAGGTTAATAAACAAAAGAAGTATGGTAATAAAAAGCAAAAAAAAAAAACAAAGCGAAAAAATTCAATTGGACCCCACTGTACATATATACTCTACAACAACTGTTACTTTAAATATGATATGTGAGTTCTATATTTTGGTACCAATGAAACTGCTTCAACAAGCTTTTGTTAGAAGTAAATATGAAATTTAACAGCGATATGTCAAAAGCTTGTATCATGTTATTTTCTATTAGAATGTGATTACACATTTATCTTTTATCAATGTTTCTCAATTGAAGTGAAGTAGATCATGGTAAAATTGATTGTCTTAATGAATGCGTTGAGAAAAAAAAATGTTTTCAATTAGAAAAGATCTTCTACATAATGATATACAATTTTCTAATCATTATTATCAATAAGATGAAACAATAATCATATCAGCTCCATGATATATTCAACTAAAAATATTACCTAAATAAAATACATCTTGAGTAGATTTAAACTTGTTTGTCTATGATGATTTTTCTTGTATACGAATTCATTTGGAAATAATTCTAATCTATACATGAAGAAAATAAGTATTAAAGCATTTAACAGTTACATAAATATCTATTTTGAGTTAAAAATTATATTAAATTCATATTCAGATAAATATGAAATATACTTCTTCAAATAATTGATTTCACTGACGAACAAAGTGTTTTTTTTTTCATTATGACAGTCAAACATCTGCATGATATGAAGAACATTCGAAAATTGAAGAATGAGCGTGTCAAAAAAAAGAAATAATCTTATTCATACATTTATTATATGTTTTCATAACCAGACCAAAACAACATTATGGTTTTCATTGACGAAATTCGGTCAGCTATAACGAAGCTAAATAAATATGTAATTGTTCACATTTGATAAGCAAAAAAAAAGAAAAGCAACATATAGACATAGATAAACATGAAATATTCATGTACTCAATTGAATGATTTATCTGATGAAATTCTTCTGATTATTTTCAATAAAACTCAACAATGTCGAATTGTTTTATTCGTTAATAGGTATCAATAAACGATTAGATAAAATTTTACATGATTTTATTTTTACAAATATTTTAACATTAATGGAATATTTCTCATATAATCGTATTGATTCACTATTTGAGCCAATATTTGGTCGATTTTGTTTGCAAATCTTACCTAGTATTGAACATAAAATCAAATGATTTAATCTTGAAGCATCATCTATGAAACATATTCTTCTTTCTGGAAATTATTCGAATTTATCTGGACTTGGTATGTATAACATTACGAAAGAGAATGCTTTATATCTTATTACAGATAAAATATAATGTCTGGAAAATGTTTTAGTAGTAAAAATCAAGATGATTAATTTGACTGGATAATTTAAATAATATTGACCTTTTATTTAGATCAAACTTTATTAAATCATATGTTCAAAAATCAGATCTCATCACTTGTCATTCAAACTATTGGCAAAGAATATTTTGCATATGATCTCTATGCACTTATATTTACATATATCATTACTATGCTTTCCAATTTAAAATATCTAAATTTTGATCCATGTGATGTTTATTTTCAAAGAATATCATTCAACAATGTGCCACTGTCTGTTTTTTTTCTTCGATTTTGATAGAATTGCATATTAAAGTGCATTTTGTCGACAATTGTCTTCATTTACTTGATGGTCGTTTTGATCAGCTTTGTGTGCTCAATATTAAAATAAAATCACCGAGTTCTCCTACAATCTCAAAAATACACAAAGTAGATTTTTTAGCAATTTCTTATTTATTGAAACAAATTATTATATTTTAGGAAAAACTATTAAATCTAAGATGTTTTTCATTGTTCTGTAATTTGAAAATATACTTCTATGATAAAGCAGTTATACCACTTTTACATCGAATGTCAAATTTAGAAGAACTTTGTTTGTATTTTAAATGTTCTTGTAAAAAATTATTTGTTGATGGAAATGATTTGAAAGCTAATATTATCAATCATTTACCACGATTAAAGACATTCAAATTTAATATTTGCTCACTTATTGATCATTATAATCCAATTGATTTATTAACAAATGAAGATATTCAAAATATATTTAATCGATTTTCAAATAATCAAATTATTTCTTTTGTTGATTATTTTCCAGATAAAAATGAAGGTCAATATCATATTTATTCATATTCATTTACATTGACAAGTTATGAATGTATTACAAATAATTTTCCAGGTAGATTATATACATATGTTCGTAAAGTATTATTATTTGATGAACATCCTTTTGAACATAAATGTTTTCTTCGAATTCAAAAATCATTTCTATCCATAGAAGATCTAACTGTAACTAATCAAAAACCACAATATGAAAAATTAAACAATGGCAATCGAGATTTATCACTAATTCATTATCATCATCTTACTTGTCTTGATCCTATTGAAGTTCATGATGATTGTATTGAATAATTCTACTTGATACCAAGACATTCTTACTATTTTATCTTGATCTTCATGTCGATTGTCAATCTATACGAATAGTAACACACAATTTTAAAAGAATTGAAATAAGAATTAATTGTTCAAAAATCAATTGTGTATATTTAATAGATCATATATCTCGATCTTCGAAAGATTTCAAAAAGTATTTTCTTAGTATAGCTCGTATGTGATTATTTTGAATTCCTATTTGAATAAATGATTGATTTTGTATATAATAAATGTATTAAAAAATAATGGACAATGGTTTTAGATTTGGATTCATAAGAATCAAAATGTGTAATATGTACGTACATATTATATCAAACTTACTTCATAGCAAATAATTCTCGAATATGCATCAATTAAATATTGTATATTTTCTTAGGAGATATAAGTTAATAAAACGATAAAATCATTCAATTAAATGTCTTCGTATAACAGAAAGCTCGAGATGTTTTATTGAGGGAAGAGAGGCTTAGTAAATATTAATGGCGAACATGAATAATTCCACTGCTGATCATCAGAATTAGTTAAGAAAATTTATCTGCTATTATTCTTTTTTTTTACACAAAAAACAAATTCTTCAAAAAAAAGTCCGTGATCATTATAATATGTAAGGGTCTGGGTGTGAGTGGGTATGGAAGTGAGAGTTCTTGATTACACCCGTATCCATACCCATACCCATACCCACACCCACACTCGTAAAATTTCAGAAAAATAGATTATTTTACTGAATTTTTCAACAAAATTTCGTACTGTCCCTCAGATCATGTTGAAAGTTGACACTTTGACTTTAAACTTTGTACAAATAATGTTTTCAATGAAAATAGTTCATTCTGAAAGTTTCAGCTTTTACCGTTGCTTCTATCGTGAGATACTAATAAAAGCACAAAATTTGCTTTCTCTCACAATAGAATTTTGAATATCTGTATCTCACAGCAGAAGCAACGAAGAAAGCTGAAACTTTCAGAATGTACAAGTGTCATTGAAAGTATTATTTGTGCAAAGTTTCAGGTCAAAACTCAGAAGTCAACTTTCAACGTAATCTGAGGGGGAGTACGGAGTTGTGTTGAAAAATTCAGTAAAAATTCGATATTATAACAACGAAGACCTAGGAAGCAGAATCGTTCTAGACTTTTTCAATGTTCAACAATACTCATCGAACGAGCACAGTGGCGATCCAGAAACGATTTAGCACCTGGAGAAGTTTCCTCGCGAATTGTCGATGTTTCCCGACGAGAGATCTAAAATTAGAAGTTATCTATGAAGAGTATGGGTGTGGATGAGATTGTAGATGGGTGTCAGCGAGTGTGGGGTGCCCGTATTGGTATTTAAAAGGAGATACTGAGAACAGATATTAGCTTGCTAATTGTAATTCGAATTCATTCTGTCTTGTATTTGCATTCATATTCATAGGCACACAGCAAGGGATACAGCTTCAACCATACTTCAAGCCCATACCTCAAGCCTATGTCCGCATTCACACTCTCATCTATCTGAATAATACAATCAAGATTACATCGCCAAATTTTTCGTATTGGATTCTTTAAATTGATCTCCTGATTAGTACATTTTTAATGCGAAAATATGTTGCAACATTGTGTTAACGCGACGTTTTGTCCTTGTAACTATTTATTCGTGACGATCTGTCCTATGGCCATTTTGAAGCATTACGGGCTCATTTTTGAACACATGATGTTGGGTGTCGGTCGATCCGTCATTCTAACATTTATTTTGACTCAATATGCTTAAAATTTACTGAAACCAAAGATGAAAATTATCGTCTGATGATTCGGTTAAATATGTTTCGGTCATCACGTTCACTATTCAAAAACTTCAATCTATATTTTCAATTCTATTGTAAATAATTTTAGCTTAATCCATGAGAACAAGTTGTAGTATTTTGTGACAAAACATTCTATTTGTATGTAGAGAAATGTTTTGTTTGTTCGGCTTGTTGTATATAATATTGAAAAGCATGTTTCTATTCATTGCCTGTTTCCCTCAAACAGCGAACAATTTCCATAACTACTTTTTTATTCTAACTGAATAGCAATTATTCCGATTCGGATTCGAATGACAATTTTACTAGAATAACTAATGACGGGTAGTTCAAAACGAATCGTCCTCTCATTGTTTTACATTTTCTACACTTGCAATCGAGCTCGTTTATGTGAAAGACGATCTAAAACCGGCGTTGAAGTATATGGGGTAGAAATTTGCATTACCCCCCGCCAACACACACACATCGTAACAGATATTTTAGTGAATTAATCAATTACCATGTAATTAATTAACTGGCCATCACAGACTTTAACAAACAGGTTTCGAAATCATCACAGACCGTGATAGACGACTGCAAGGGACTACCAGAGGTGATGTATAACTACCATATAATTGAAGTATAGATGAAGCATGTCCTTGTTGAAGTTCTATGCTGTAAAGTAAACAACGATGACGAAATAGGCCTCAATATTCATGAAAAAGACCCGTTTTTAGGGATTAGCAAAAATGGGTATATCCTGCTTTACATTGTTATTCCGCAGAGATTTCGCTAACAGCTGTTTTATGAAAAGATTCCTCGTGGAATTCTGTATAACAATATATTAAACTTTTTTTTTCAGTGTAGGAATACAAAATTGCATGAAATATTCTGAAAGCCTTATAAAACCAAAAAAATGTAGGGAATTTTTCAAAGTTATTCGTTTCATTTGATGCGTATATAGGACACACGAAAAATTAATAAGCAGTTTTATAACCCACAAAAAATCTATCTTTCTGCAATGTTCAGAAAGAATTCACATGAAATTATGTTGCGCAGGACGCGTCTGATTTTGGAAAGAATCATTTCTTTCGCTCTAATGTNACTTGATATAATCTTCGATTTGTAAGTAATATATGGGCTTATTTTACAATATGTTTGTTTTTAAATCATTTTCTTCAGATGGGATGTTTCAGGTGATGGTCTTTCGAATGCACATAAAAAATCGAAAAATTAAATTTTGACCAGTGCCTCATATACTGGAGCGATCCTCGGTCCTCTCATGGATGCTCTCTTAAATACTACTAATATGACAAGGATAGTTGCTATTATGAGATTTCGAATCAAATACAGGATTGCTAAAAAGAAAAAAAACATCTAACAAGACTTATTTAGCAATATTCATCGTAAAATATCACACGAGTTCACTTATTGAACCTATTCAAGTGAATATAATCTTATTTTATTCGAAAAATTAAGAAAAAAAATAGGAGTAACATGAATAAATGGTATTGGAATTTATTTATAATCGATGCAATAATTTAAGCATCAGGAACGAGCAGTTTTTTAATAGCTTCATCTTGTTTCAATCTAACAAAATAAACATATATAAAAAGAAATAAGATTTAAAACAAAATACCCATTGATAAATTCTTGTTTGTTTAATTTCTTATCACCACTTGCATCAATTTTTTTTATTATTTCTTTGGCTCGATGTGTTGGATTTTTATCACCTTGACGATCTTTTACACCAGTACGATCATACTAAAATATCAAATAGTATTTTAAATTTCATGAAAAAAAAAGCAATCATACCATAGCCGAAATAAGATGAGCTAATTCATTTACATCTAAAAGTCCATCATCAGAAACATCCCATCTGAAGAAAATGATTTAAAAACAAACATATTGTAAAATAAGCCCATATATTACTTACAAATCGAAGATTATATCAAGTCGTTCGTCTACATTTCCAGTGTTATTACCAACAGCAGCAAGAACAAGAAATTCATTAAAGTCAATAGTACCATCATGATTTTTATCAATGGTATCAAATAAACTATATTTGAAAGAAAAATAAAATGAAATAAATTATATTAAAACATTGCATGAATATACTTGGGTGTTAAGTTTTTAGAACTTTCAGGAAAAAGTTGTTTAAACGTTGCCATAAATGTATCTTTATCCAATTTACCTGTTGGATGTTTACTAACAAAGTCCTGTAAAAAAAATAATTAATATACATATTATCGTTTAAAATCATATATATTCAACATACAGAATGCCATAAGTGAATTTCTATTTAGAATCAGAAGAAAAATATCAAGGAAAAAAATATATCAAACAGTATATCGATTACCTTTAGCACTTAAATGTGACGAATTTCGAATCATGTTTAATTCTGTTTAACATATATATATATTTAGTAGATTGTGTAACATATCGTCAAATCAACAAACCTTTGTCAGTCAAATCAGTTGGTTTTCGTTCCTTTCGAGGTTTTTTTGTATCCATTTATTTGTTTAATAATGTCGAATGAAAATTGAGATCTAAAATAATTATAATTAAATAGTGTACATGCTATTTAGTAAGTTGACCAATCTTCAGTGACTCTCATTAGTTAAAACACGGACACAGCGAAATATTTTTCTTATTTATAATACATACTTCTAATTGTGACGAGCAAAAACAACACATGATATCATGTATTTATCATAGGTCCACAAGAAATTAAATTTATCCTGGTCTAACTTCCCTTTAAAGTTATAAACAGTCTTTAATCTCTTTACTCCCTTTAGTCACTGTAGTTCCTTTATTTCCTTTAATCCCTTTAGCCCCTTTGATACCTTTAGTCCCTTTAATCCTTTTAGTCCCTTTAATCCTTTTAGTCCCTTTAATCCTTTTAGTCCCTTTAATCCTTTTAGTCTCTTTAGTCCCCTTAGTCCCTTTAGTCCCTTTAATTCCTTTAGTGTTAACCATTCTTTACTGTATTAGCAAGTTATTTGTTGTAATGTGAATGAGTAGGATGATAAATGTCACATCTTTAGAGGCATCCAAACGTGACATTTCCCACACCTCTAGTGCTGCTTGGTAGCAGCAGAGAACAAATTTAAAAATAAGGAACTAAAGGGACTAAAAGGATTAAAGGGACTAAAGGGACTAGAGGAATTAAAGGGACTAAAGGGATTAAAGGGGCTAAAAGGATTAAAGGGACTAGAAGGATTAAAAGGATTAAAGGGATTAAAAGGATTAAAGGGATTAAAAGGATTAAAGGGATTAAAGAGATTAAAGGAACTAAAGGTACTAAAGGGATTAAAGGGACTAAACGGATTAAAGGGATTAAAGGGACTAAAGGGACTAGAGGGATTAAAAGGATTAAAGGGACTAAAAGGATTAAAGGGACTAAAGGTATCAAAGGGACTAAAGGGATTAAAGGAAATAAAGGAACTAAAGGGGGTAAAGGGATTAAAGGCTGTTTATAACTTTAAAAGGAAGTTAGACCAGGATAAATTTAATTTCTTGTGGACCCCTCGTATTTATATCACAAATCCAGATGAAATCGAATACAAATAGAAGTAACACGCTATGCTTCATTAATTGGATAATGATCTATAAATAACAAATCAAGGAATAGAAACTAATATATACGACACATCAAGAATAAAATAAAACAGAGACACATCATTGTATATTCAGAAAAATATAAACTCCCTATCACTCGTTAAGAAAAAAACTGAGTGAAACATAATGAATACCTTTCTCGAAAATTGATAACTTTTATTCGTTTATTTCTATCATTGTATGTCTAGATTTAAATGGCTTGAGCTGAAAATGTTAATAGAGTACTTTCAATACTTGTTTTTAAACTTGTAAAATCATACGAAATTCATTTCCAACATCGTTTCAAACGAAGACAATGACGAAGTTTTTAATTAATTTATTTTTCGTGAGAAAAAATGAAATATTCTAAAAGATAGCCTACTACTTCGTTAGTTTAGAGGACAACGAATATGTTTTACTCATCTAAATACTTCATCAAAGCTTTCAGTTAAAGAGACAATAAATATAATTATTTGAATAACCTTTGATAGTACGAATCGAAGCTATATATTATACTTATACTTTATTGATAATTAGTTTTTCTTTTTGGTAGATGTTTATTGAGACAGTTATTCACAAATTTTATACTTATCTTATTTTTATAAGATGCTTTAAGTTTATCTAAGTAGGTAACAATAAAGTTCTCTCTCAACAAACGATACTTTGAAAACAATAAATTCATTAGAAGAGGATTTGAATATGGGTGTAGTGAGCATGTGTTCCTCCAGTAAGTTGGGATGTGGATGTGGGTGTGGGTGTGAGGATGCGTGTTAGTGTGAGTGTGGATATGAAAGCTTTTGCGAGAGAGTTAAACATTCAGACTCATCCACACCCACACCCGTCCCCAATTCGTTCTCCTGAATATTCGCCAATTGGCGAAAGTTTAGTGGACTATCGCCAATATATCCTTTGGGAATTCATCAATTAACGAAAGTCCACTGAACTTTAGCCAATACACCTCTGGGTTTTCGCCAATAATTGGCGAAAGTCTTATTGGCGACGTTTCGGAATCCTTCCTTATGGTCTCTAGGGAATCCATTGAAATAACTGTTAGTCTTTGGCGAACACCACAACATAGCGCATTTTCGGTTATATATTGGTCTGTTATGTTCGAAGTGTTCCATTCTGCTCATTAGACAGAGAAGCGAAGCGATATCTAGGATAATGCTATCTTTACCCTTCTTAGTTTTTATCTGAGCAAAGAATGTCACAATACAATTATTTTAAGCTTCATTCTTGTCTTTCGCGGCATACGGCAGAACAAGTTAACAAACTATTTCCATAAATTAGAATTCTCATTGAAAAACGATAACAGAGGACTTAAAGACGCTGAAATTATGAAATGCATTTGAAAACAACAGCCGAAAGATAATCCGTATAACTCATTGTATGCATTTGTTATCTGTTAACCATATGCATGTACTCAGAGATACACCGAGAAATAAATAGATGCTAGGCAACTTTTCTCTCATACTATTGTCAAAATCAATCAAGCGACTCAAGTGAAATAAGTCGGGTCGTAAAACGACCATTTCCGTTGATTTTTTCGCCGTTTACCATGCACCGTTTTGCGACACTTTGAGAAACGATCAGATACTGAATTTTTCGACCGTTATCACGATCGTGATTAGACGTTTATGGTACGTTGAAATACGGTCCTAATATGATGCATGGTAAAATGTCAATTTACGACGATTTACGGCCGTAAACGGCGAGAAACAGTAATATAGGGTATCGTATACGGCCGTTTAGGACCGTATTTGGTCGTCGTAAAGCCCATCCCTGGACAACTTCGATAGAATTCCAAATGAAACAAAGAGAAAGACAACCAGTACCCAAAAACCAAATACAATGGAAAAAAGCATAAGATTCATACAATGGAAGTCTTACTTTGCTCAGCTCAGTTGACTGCTACAAAAATGGAACAGGCAAAATGTGACAATTTAATCCTCCATTTTACACCTTTTATACAATGTTGCTCTCTTCTAGTGTTTATTCTTTCATCCTACACAAGTATTTTTCTATTCATAAAACAGAATCGTAGACGAACAACATGCGCAATTCAGTACTTCCAATGCTGCATGTAACCAAACCTTCAAGGCCAGCAGTGTGCTGCGCAAAACAAAACCATGACTCATTCCACCATTTTATTTTCATTGCGAATGTTTATCGAAGCAAAAATATCCATGAAAGAGAAAAAAATACTTCTTCTCATCAGAGTAATGGGTTTTTACCCACAAACACAAATCAGGGGGGGGGGGGGGGGGGTGTGGGGGG
>CAJNSZ010000240.1:75096-109804 GCA_905329745.1 Rotaria sp. Silwood2 | reverse complement strand
TGTCTTTACAAGCTGCAAAGATACGAAGATTTGGAATGCTTGGATAACACCTCTCAATAAAAGCATAATGGGATTTCTACACCAAACATATAAGATCTCAAGGTGTGAATCACTTCGATCTCTTGAAGATTTGAAAGGTATGGTCGAAGCATTCCAAATCTCCGTGTCTTTACAATTTTTGAAGGCATAATACGAGCTGTCTATGCACAAAGGATAGTTCTAGTGTCTGTTCGAACAATAGAGAAAACGGGTACAAATTAGGGCAGTTTGCTTATAATTTTCAAATAGGACCGATTTTGGTAGCATATTGACTCCTATCCTTTGCATTTAATTCGTGAATAGCCAAAAAAGCTCCGTAATAACGACAAAAAGGTTACTTAATTCATAACTATTTTTATAAAATAGAAAAAAGTTGCATTATTCACGATCATTTTCTTCTTTTTCATACGTTTAGACACAGTTCAATGCCAACATATACTGTATTAGCTGGCAGTATAGTTAAGAAAATACAGTTTCTAAACCAATACCAAACGAACCTGATTGATCCTGTCCATCTCTATAAGAAAAAAAAATGTTTCGATAAGAGCCACATAGCCAAGACACCTGATTGGCTGAAGTTCTAGCTCGAAAAAATCTGATTAGTTCAGGCAACAGTATTGAAAGTCTCCGATTAGCTGAACATATAGCACACAGTAGTCATCAACATGACTTTTCATTTCAATCTTTTATTCAGAATCTGTGACTTTACCGTAAGTATAACACTCGTTTTAATGCATATCCACCTCCCTTTAGTCAAGAAAATCACCTCATATAAAGGTCCAAACGCAATAAAAAAAACCTACTATCTAATTGGTCGGCTCTCTAACCAATCATAAGCTTATATGTGAAATCCGACCTCAGATTCAGAATTCTAGTCCTCGCTAACCTATAGTAAAGTTTCATCAACAGGTCGCAAAAAGCTTAAAACAAAAAAGCTCATTTCTAATTGATCTGCTTCTTAGCCAATGGGAAAGCTACATGTAAAATTTGACCTCAAATTCGGATTTCTCAATCTAAATTATCTTCGATGAAACTTTAGAAGTTCCGCGTATATAGACTTGAGAGTGTGATTGTGAGTCTCCTCTTTATCGACACCACATCCACACCCCACCCTTAAACAAAGGTGATACTCCATACCAATCAGTTTAAGATAAAGACTTTCATTTATTTCACGAATTTTCTTTTTTCTGTTTTACTTTTCTTTCATGCTATATATTTTTTCTTAATAAATATCTTTTTTCATGACCATTTAAGAAGAAATTCAAACAAAATACAACAATAAATTACAGAATATCTTACGTGTTATTTCATTCATGAAAAGGAAGATAAGTCCGGCAAAGTAATCTTAAAAAGAACCTTGTTCGATTTGATGATTTGTCTTAAACAAGGATTTCATATATGTAATTTCGTAAAGCCATTTGTGACACACTGCAGATGTTCTTCGATTTTCTATAAACAATAGTTTTCATCTTTATCTTCTGCATATTTAAAAACTGGTCTCTTTTCTCAAATCGAGGTTATATCTTCATTACTTGATATTTCAGTATGTTCAACTTTGTGTCATAGAACAAGTGAGTACAAGCATGAAGTTTTCTCAAAAGCTACACACAATCGAGGTCTATATGTTTCACATATAACATCTTTTGGACTGATGATATTTTAACAATATTCCCCGTTCTATTAACTTGTCATGTACACATAATCAGCACAGCATTCAAGATGCACTGATATAAATAAATTTTTTGCAAATGGAAAGAAAAATTTTGATTTCTGCATGAAGCTCTTGAATAATCTATAAATATCCCATGTTCATTCCAAAAATAAATCTTTTCCCATCTCTATGTCCCTTCCTCTAGGATCCAGAGACCAAATAATTTTGTTTTTCATTCATCAACAAATTATTTATAGCAATGCATCAGGGATGCTGTACTTAGTAGGACGGTTGAGTACTGTTAAAGTGTTGTCAATACTATCGATTGCTTCATATAGGAAAATGTCTATTCTAGAAAACTGTCTTTGCAGTTGATAATAAGTCACTGCTATTTCGAAAGATCTTCTCTGTGTTGGAAAAAACTTCACGTTGATATTCACTTATTCTATAGCACAAAGTTGAACACACTGGAATATTAATTAGTCGAGAAATAACTCAGATCTGAGAAAAGCAACCAGTTTTAAGTTTGAAGAAAACAACCACAAAAACTATTGATAATAGAAGATCAAAGAGCACATACGACTGTATCGAATTGAGTTTACAAAAATCTTTATATAAATTTATCTTAGAACTTCTTAGAAGCCATAATATCTATAAGTATCCTATAATATCCCTCAAGCATTATAACTAATATATGAACTCTCAGTACTTGAAAATTTTCACACAACTTGATTTCTTATATACCATTGAATACGCTACCAACTACTCTACCAAATCACATATATTGTATGTTGGTTCAAAACAATTCATCAAATTCGGCAAGACTTATAGTAAGAAAAAAACAAACAGTATAAAAATTTTTTATTGACTATTCTAATCAAGAGAATCTGACACATCAACAACATATGTTGATGTTTGTACGTTTTTTTCATGTTGTCGATTAACATAAATAATTTCTCCTAAATATCGTCCAACATTAGAATCACTATGTCCAACAACAAGTAATGCATGATCAGTAATAAATTGTACATTGGTTAGAAATTGATCAAAACCAATACGAATAAATGGATCAAAACAAGATTGAGGAGCAAAGACATTATATATTATTTCTCGGTGATGTAAATGTTGACGAGCATAGGATTCATCGTTATTTGAACTAGTTAAACCAACATGAGAATATTCTTGAATAGATTTCATTACTGTTGCATCATCAGTCATAACAAATATTGTTGTATAATTTATTTGACGACGTTTTTCTTCATCAACTATACCTTTAACATACATTGATATATTTCTCCATCGTTGATGTTTTCGCCAAAATGAATCTTCAGGCATTTTATCACCACGACGAATGAATATTGCAGCCATTTTTAATAAAGCTTCATCATAAGGTTTATTATATTTATCAGATAAATATTCTGACCAATGATGAGCTAATAATTTTGCTAATGTTTGAATACGTGGAGCTAATGGAGAAACAAATAAAACAAACATATAACGAAGAAATGAAGTGAAGATTTGATCAGATATTGTTAAATTGGTGGTAGTACCTAAACAAAAAATTTAAAAAAATAACAATATTCTCGAATATTTAATCAATAATAATGATATAAAAATTGATTAATTGCTTTTTTTTAACTCATAAAAAATATAAGACAAAACTGTACACAAATACTCAACAGAAAAGGCAATGGATATGCAGAATTACAGATTGTTTGACATCGTCTCAGATATATCTAACGATGAAAGGCTGATGAAAGAATAACTGATTAATATCTTGAATTCTTGCTACTAGAGTTTGTCAGGTTTGAATTGATATAGTTTATTCTTAAATTGATTCGTATATGAAAGAAAGCAATTGATCGAATTTGAAAATGTCATGTTTGACTAACTTGATTTAGCACAAAAACAAGGTCAGCACATGTCAAAATATAAATAGTAATCTAACATTCTTAGTTATGTCTTTGATTTTAGATAATAAGCATAAACATACTCATCTGGAATTCTATCTACGATTATGTAATCATTCATAATCAATCATCTAAAACAAAATTTAAAAGGAGTGTTGAAGTATATGGGTAGAAATTTAAATCCAACTCTCCCCTACAAACATGAGAGACGTTGCTGATATATGATCACAGACAGTATATCACTAGCATCTCATTATAATATATGAACTGTGTACTATCTTATTGCATATCTGAACGATTAAATAAAAGAATGGCGAACAAAATTTGTTCTAAAATCGATAGAATAAAACAATTTTTATCTGGTTAGCAATAGCAGCTACATTATAGTTTACATTTTAATCGCGCAACAATTGCCCTAACACCTGTTTTTGTGTGGAACTCAGATTATGTTTTTTCGAGGAAAAATGTAGAAAGTGTAATATTTAAGTCGAGATTTTTGCGGCTAACCTCTCATAACAACGGGAGTGAAAGGTCAGAGCCCAATGATTAGATTTTCTCTAGCAAAGGAGGAGAAAGACCAACAGTCATTGCCTACGTTTTCATAATAACTGAGATCAATCGGCATTATCAACAAGACTTGAACTGTTCTAAAACATTCATAAGCCTTCCTCGATATCTGTATGGCAAGCATATATTAATGAATGTTCTAAATAGTGTAGTTTTTACATTTCTTTTGCACATGAAAATTTATATTTAAAATGTCAAGGATGATGGATAGTGACGCAATGACTCGCCACTATCGTTAAAAACAGCGTGAACTGTTCAAGCTATAACATTCGAAAATGATAAATATCAGTGTTTTAGAAATTATCAAGTTATAGAATAGTACGTTGAGACTTTCTGTAGATATAATGAATATATATAACAGACTTATTTGCCAGTTAAATCAATGTTTAGAATAACAATAATGCTAAACTAAAAAAAATGGAATACGAAAATGAAAAATAAGCAGAGAATAGCAACAAGGCAAACAAAACAAACGAGTGCCAGTAAAAGAAAGCAGAATATTTTTTGTCAAAATACACAAATAAATGTGATAGATCATTTACCTGGCGATCGATCATCCTTGGAAAACAATTATTGTTCCCTGAAAAGTTTTCACCTTACAAATTTTGTGTTAGTGTAATGAGGCTAAAGAACATATGTGAGTCGCAAATATTAGTTCACAAGGAAATACACTAACAATTTTTTTCTCATAATCATGACAATTTTATATACCAAGAGATCATCTAAAATGTCATGTCAATTGCTATTACATATTATATTATTGAAAATACATCTAGTGAAAAGTCCAAGATAAATTAAATTTATCTCGTTTTACTTATATAATTTTCAAGCTACTATCACTTTCATATTCTTTACTCTTTATTCCTCTTCGGTATGCGTATACGTGAAAGGGTGTATTTCCTTAAATCACGTACATTAAAAAGGGCTAACATAGTCTAACAACTGTAAGAGGGGTGTAAATATAAAAATAGAACGAAATAAATTAGATTTCTCCTCGATCTATGCATCTGGCTATGACAATTGAATTTAATATGCAATGCAAAAGTTTTTTTGGAAAAATGTCAAATTCTGCCATATCATTTTGTCAACAACTACATCAATCAATTTTTTCTCTTGTTGATATGCTGAAAAATTAAACTTACTCTTCATTTTCATACCAAACGTAACTTTTTTCTAGAAAAGTACTAAATAAATTGGTGGTTCCAACTACGTGGCTATTTTGCAATAGTAAAAAATTTTTTTTGAATTATTTTCTCTGCTAAATTTCTATAGATCTGAAATGTTTTAAATAAATAACGCATGAGAAATTTAGTTCATGTATAAGTTCTGGAAATGGTGACTGATATGCTTGTAAAATGATAGTACTTAGAAAAGAAAACATTTTACAAAACTTTCACTTTTCAAAGTTTTTTATTATAGAGTCAAAGACAGATCTAAAAACTTTTTCGAAAACTGTTATCGATACAACTTTTAATGCGCTACATTTGATTATATTCTGATTCCGATTTGATTTATTTATACAGCTCAAAATACATCAAGAATTATAGACACTCTCAGTTAGAAAAACGTTTCTGGAATCTTTTTTAGAGGTCTTTGGTTTTGGGATTTTCTTTTTTTATATATGGTTAAATAGAGCGTCACGAGCGGATCAAGAATATATGTCTGACAATGACCTACCTTAACTGAAAAAGTGATCAATATTCAATAATCGACAAATTATCAGTTTTTTGTGTTTCCTTTAAACTACAAAACTGATTGTTTCAGATTTAGGGGTGTGAAGAACTGAATCGGAAAAATTATTTATTAGCCTATTCAAAGATAATATGATCATAACTCAGATATTATTAGAGTGAGGAGGATTCAAATTTCGAATAGGCGTTTAGTAATGCTATCTAGTTTTTTCTCCAAAGATACATAACTGACTTTCACATTTCATTAGAACTGCTAGAGGTTGTATTTCAAAATTATAGTTCGGATTTTTTAAGATTTTATCTCATTACTGCGAAAACTCGTATTTATTAAAACTCAATCCAGAATCGATCTTTCCTTAATCTATATTTAGCTGTTTTTCCTGAGTTTACAAGTTTCGTACTCGAAACAAACATGTATTCGGAATCAGCATAGCAAACTGAGTCGATCTATAGATGTTTGAAAACATTCTGGGAACTTTTATTTTCCTTCAAAAATTTCATCTTGATTCCTCTCAACGTTAAGTCGAAAAGTCAATTTACTCAAAATGGCACTCTGACTATACAAAGAAGACTGCACATGTGTGACATGCTTGTAGATCCCAGTAACAAAGAAGAGTATTGACTAAAAACGGCATTTTGAGCAAATTAACTTCTCAATCTGATCCTAAGGGAACCAGAGTGAAGTTGTTTGAAGGAAAAGGGAAGTTCTTCAAAAACTTTGAAACATCTATATGAGCAAAATCATTCGTTAGTAATGTGACTTTGCAAATTTAATACACTTATATCTCGGGATAATGAGCTTTCTAACAATTTATCTGTATATGTTACTTTCTGTTAGAGATCTGACGGAATACGAATATACAAGCGAAAAAATGCTCTTATAACAGAATGAGAAGTTCCAAACTGTATAAATCCTTCCTCAGAATCTCTAGATGATGATGCGACAAAAATTTTTGCTATAGGACTGGGCCAAGTATCTAGAAAACTCGGTTTTTCAAAGGAAGTTTTTTGGAATCCGATCCTACTTAACATTCTACCATAGATGCAGATCGTCTCGTAGAGTTTATTCTCAAGTTTTCAAGTTTTTCCTCTTATTATTTTTTTACATATGTCTATGCTGAAAGAACTTATTCAGAAAAATAATCCTTGTAGAGAATCAAAATCAAATAAAAGTGGAGCATGCACTGTTTTGCCTGAAATAGTCCATACATCGATTCAGTTTTTTGTGCTGGTTCTAAATATATTATTTTTTTTCGTTAGAAAGGTGTAAAATCAAGTAAAGTAGTTAAATATAGGCCAAGAAAAGCCGATTCTGACATGATTTTCAATAAAAACCATTTTTCTCAGCTACGGAATAAAATCTCGAAAAGTCCGAATGATACTTTTGAAATGCAACCTCTAGTAGTTCTAATGAATTATGAAATTCAGTTGTATCTCTTTATAGAAAAAAAACTAGATAGCATTACAAAACGTTTATCCGAAATCTGGTCTCTCTTCACCCTTGTAGTACTTGAATTATAATCATTATATATCTGAATAGCCTCATAAGTAGTGCATGTTTATTTTTGATCAGCTCGTGACACTCTAATGTGACTATATATGAAAAAAAAGGAAAAAGAAATCTGCTTTAAGTTTACATTTCCGGCATGTAACAAAATTTGTAGTTCAGATATTGCTTCTCCTAACAAAAAAAGATTTAATTGATTTATAAGTCGTTAACTCAACTACGCAGTATAAAAGAGTTCGATATTTTTTCAAAAAGTTTTACATGACATATTAATTTAATTTGATTAAGATTTTAATAAATCGATTGAGTTCAACGAGCATTCTCCAAAATTAATGTAGATTGTACATATTATTAAAAACTTTCAACACGATTTTTAATACGTATAAATCTTTGTAAGATTTTCTTTTTTGTTGTAATAATAAATCTCTAAACTAACCGGTTAGAACAGCTTTCGGTGGTCCTTGTGGTGAATTTCTTGATACCCATTGAGTTGAATTAAATGATGAGCTATTAACATAATAAATATGTTCGTTTGAATGATTAATAAGTAATGAAATAGGTGAATGATAATTAATAATTTTTCTAATTTCTTCTCTATTTCGATCAAATAACCATCTTCTATGTGGTACATGATCATAACCAAATTTCCAAATTTCTCTACTATATTTATATTTAACTGTTGATTCGTCACGTTCAAGTAATTGATTAATATTATTAATAATTTTTGTTTTAGATGAATCATATCCAATAGACTGTATACTATCATGAAGAGGTTTTAGTATTGGATGATTTATATACGATGAACATAATGATATTGATTGATAATAGCGAAGAATACCTTCATTTTGAAAATCGTCTATTCCTGCATTTGATACAGAAAAACGTGTAGGTACTAATAAAGCCATTGATGGCGAATATAAAGTTTGTCCAAAATGTTCAATTAAACAGTGATGACGACTAAAAAAACCCATTGGCCATTGTTCTAAAACAAACAATTGTCGAGTTAAACAAGTTGTAATACTATCATTAGGAAATTGTTTTTCTAATAAATAACTTAATGTTTCATATTGTGCTGCACGATTCCAATGAACATCACCATACTCATCAAGCCATATAATTGGAATTGATGCAGAACGAAATTTTAATTCAGAATATTCAATTGGTTGAGTATAAGTATTTTTTTGTTCATGATCGTCATTTTTATTGAGAAAAAACATTGATTGAGCAATATTATCAATTTGTATACGATTATATTCAATAAATGAACGAGATTCCGAATAAAGACGAAAATCATGTGTACGAATATTTGATGATACAAGTGAAAATGAAAAATTACTCGATATTTCAATTTTTTTTTCTGATAAATTTTGATAAGAAAATATATAAATAAATATAACAAATGAAAATAAGAATACAATAAATATACGTTTTGATTTTCTCGATCCATAACGAAAGAAAAATCGTGCCATTTTTACAATAAATAATGATAATTTAATATATATATATTGCCAATATTGATTCTGTTATATGACCTAAAAAACAAAAACGACAAGCAAGATATAGATCATATTACGAGAATATTAATAAGGGCAACATGGTAGTAATGAATGACCTCTAAAAATTGAGAAAAAGAAAGGATTTTTTCGAATTTCACAAGTGTAATTAAACATAAAAATATTCATAAGAAATAAGAGACCAAAAAATGTTAGCCTTTTTTTTTATCATACAAGGCTTTTTTTGACTGCTTATTTTATTTTGTACTTTTATTTACACTACCTCTCCCCACTCTCAAGTATACAAGTAATAGAATGACGATCGAAGAACAACTATCAGTATATCGACGATTTTTTTTCACTACCTCTCCCTCCTCTCAGGTATACAAGCAATACACTGACGGTCGAAGAACAACTATCAGTATACCGACGACTTTTTCTCACTGCCTCTCCGTCCTCCCAGGTATACAAGCCATATATTGACGATCGAAAAACAACTATCAGTGTATCGACGATTTTTTTCTCACTGCTGACAAATGTCGCCGGTATAGTGCACCTTATGCCGAACATTTTACTGGAAGTGTTTCTATGGTTTGATTTACATGGGTAATTATAAAGAATGTTATGTAAATTCAATTTACAAAACGAATTTTTATCACTAAAGTATTGATCTAATTCAATTACTTTTATTCCGAAATTTAATATAATAAATTGTTCATAATGTTATTCAAAATGAGAGAGTAAAAACTCTGATCATGAATGCAGCAGTCATTAGATCCTTCAGAACAACTATGGTAAGTCTCTTATATTGGTATGACAATGATCAGTTTACAAAGTAAATAACACAGAAAGAATATTATTCACTCTATCCATTGAAGTTTTGTGCTCAAGGAAAGTATGAGAATGGAGTTCTGCAATATATTCGGTTTTTATTATTTTATACTTCCATTGTTATGCTTCACGACTGAATAAATCTTTTTGACTTTTTTACGATCAGACTGTTAATTGGTCAATCTCTAAGTTGTAGCTATCATCTTGTTGAAAACGTTAATTTTTCAAGAAATTTTCTTTAAAAACAAAAAAAGAACTTAAAAACATTATGCCTCTTTGAATATTTTGATGTCTTTATTTTCTGTTTTTCAGCATTGTTGTATTATTACGATTAAGATATTGGTTATTAATTGTTTTCTTTTGCACTAAGAACTTACTGTCGATCATTGTTCCTTCTACATTCAACTAAATTTACTAGTTCTAATTTGTTGATATTAATTGTAATATAAATATATAATAATTTTTAAAAATCAAGAAAATAAATCTTAATTCACCAATTGAAATATTATATTTCTAGTCATGCATGATGGACCATTAGTTATTTAAAGATCATAAGTATGTGATGTGGTAAAACTTGTCGACTTGAACAATATTTAATACATAGAGTTTATGGCAAAACAATGAAGCTTGTATTATCAGTAAAGTGTCTAAATTATTTGGCATATTTTTCTCCTACATAGTATTTGATGACAATATTTAGTAGCACATTTCTGTATTATGCCTAACGAAACTGATAGATCACAAATTATTGTTGATAATTTCATATGTTAGATAGCATATCTCTGCATAACTTTGCTTGAATTTCAAAATGAAACATATTCGAATTTTAGTATTTATGAAGAATGTATGTTTGACAACTCTTTTCATAGATATAGTATTAACATATTTCTCTTTCAACATACAAAAATCTCTTTAATATTTGAACTTTCTCTAATATGTGCATTATCTTTTTGTAGAACAAAATGTTGACTCTAAAAATAGTTTTGATAGTAGTGCTGCCTTTCATGAAAATGAAGAAAAAGTTTTATTTAAAATGTGAGAATACAGGTTTGGATGAAAATTTTCTTGTCGATTGTGACGTTAACGACCATTGAAAAATATTGTACCAGTGAAGATATATGATAAATGATAATATATATTAGACAATTGTGTTAAATTCATGATATCTCCCTGTATATCACACTATCATTTACTTTTCTCATTTAGTATAGATTCACACGTAACGACAAAAAGAGAACATTCTTCATCTAAGGGTGTGGGTGGGGTGTGGTGGTGGTGGTGGTAGGTGGGGTTGATATGTGGGGTGTGGTGTGGGTATGGTGTGGGTGAGTGGGTGTAGCGGTGGGTGTGGGTGTCGATGAGTTGTAAAATAGCATCCACGCCCACCCACCCCCCCCCAACACCCATACACCCACCCACACCCACACACCCACACAACCACACACCCATACCCCACACATCCACACACTCACACCCTTCTTGAAATTTCAACATAAAATTTCAATATTTTTAATGAATATTATAATATCATGATAATAACTCTGTAAAGAAAGCTATTTGAAATAAATTATTGGATAGTACATTTTCGTAGTTTATGATGGTGACGACGTGTAATCTCAATATCACTATTGGTATTGATCCATAAAATCAGTCTTTTCTCTCTATCAGCAATATTTAATACCTTCGATTCGAATAAATTTCTTTGAAGTCGACTATGTTGTCTGATCCATGCATGACTTGGAGCATATTGACTGCGAGCTAAATGCACAGTAACATTTTCGAGATCAAGAAGTTCATTTAGTAAATAACAGAGCATCTGTCGTGAATGATAGTCTGTTGTCAAATGGGTTAAACGGGGAAAAAGTCGACATATATGATAGAAGAGTTGTTTTCTCGTTGTTGATGTATAATCGAAAAGAACAAGACGCCGAATAGAAACAAGTGGTGATACAAGTTGATTAAATAGACTAAGACTATGTAAATATTGAATATGTATACAATAAAGATTAGTCATGTTTTCCATTAATCGAATAACTGCTTTCGAAGTATCGATCGTCGATGAAAACCTAAAATATTTGATCATGCTAAGATCAACATTATCTCGAATTTTATCACAAAAATACATCATTAAGCATCCTTTTAATGAGAGTCGTGTAACATGATTGAAGCATGATCGCTTTACAAATTGAGACATTAATATTTGTTCGAGTTTTTCGTATCCAGGTAAATTGATAGTTAAATTTTCAATATTCGAACAAAACATATTAGGATTCTGTATTAAACTAAATGAATATGGATACGTATTATCAAAACTTTTTGAAGCAAAATACGGTACAGTGATAAGAGCCCTTTGATCATAATCATATTCGACAAACCATTGTTTTATATCTAACCACCATTTTGATCGAAATCTATTTAAAAGGAAATTTATTTGTGTTTTTGATGTTTCCATAATAGCAAATTTAAAATTGAACGTTTTTAAATAAATGACTGATGTTGATAGAAATAATTCCCATTGAATTCCATCCAATGCATCACTATTCGTTTCCAATTGTTTGCTCAGTATTAATGTCAAATATTTTAGTTGATCCATATCCATTAATAGTCGTTTTAACATACAAAACTGAGAAGTAGTTTCGACTAAAATATAACTAAAAGTATCGAAGAATATATTTGAAAAAAAGATGAAATTATATTTGACACTATACAAAAACAGAAACTTAACTAATGCATTTTATTTCAATATAAAATATGATCTATTCATCTAGATTAAGGCATTTACAATATATATACGTGCTCGTGTATGTCTATAAAATTTATTTAAGAGAATACAAAAAAGCTTTCAACCAGAGATCATCGACAGCTCTAACTTCGAAGAACTCGTTCTACGACTTGGGTTTCACTCTGGAAACGTAGCAATTAAACGTTAAAAATGATTCTTATATCGAATATCTTCATGTGGATCTTAGTCAGTTGAAGTACATAGAACTATAGGAATTAATTAAAATTGAACAGCATAGTTCTGGTTTTAGTGGTATGTCTTTTATTTGGGACATTTTTTCGGAAAAAAATATTTCAAAAGCAACATAAGGATATTGAGTCGATAGTGACACGATTTCAGCAGTTCAATGAGTGATGAAGCGACTAATTTGGATGCATTAAAAATTGAGTCATATTTTCTGACAATACATATGAGTGGTTATGAGTTCCAATCTATCTCAACTATTGAAGAATGATAACTATAGAGAACCTTTGGTTAGACAAAATTCCTCATCTCATTTCTCATGTAAATACGATTTTGAGTCAAAACCCGTCTGAACACGATTGAACCTAAAACGTAGTCTAGATGGACTTGATTCAATATTTCAAAAATGTATTGTAGTCCGTCTCATGGTTGGTCTGAGTCGCTATTGATATCGCCTAACGATGATCTTTACTTCACTATGGGCCAACGGAAAGTTTAAATTTTGATGTTTCTGAAATAATATAAATTACGTTAGAACCAATGATTAAAAAGCAAATATACATACTATTGAGTCACATTTGCTCACACTAATTGTCAAACGAAACAGAAACTGTATATAAAATATCTATTATAAAATTGTTTACAAATATATGTGCCAATAAAATGCTGCGTGCATATAATACTCTAATTATAGTTGTATATATAAATATATCTACTTATCCAAAGAATATATGCATTTAGTAAATTGAAATACATTATTTTTAAAATTTTCTAATGTTGCAAACTATTTCTTTTGGAATAAAAGTTCATTTGTATTTTCCCTAAAATTTCAGTACTTTCAATTTTAGTGTACTGATGTTTCAGAAGTTATGACCCTATTCTACTTTAAAAAAGAATGTATTTATTCTGTTTTTCATGAGTAAAAAGCTTAAAAATGTTGAGGACTTTGAAGGGTGTGGGTGTGGGGTGAATGTATGATGTCTGTGAGGTCCTATGGATGTATGTGAATGCAGATGTGTATATTGGTGCTAATGCGGGTATATGTGGAGGTGTTCTGATATTGATGTGGGTGCGTGTGAGTGTGATTCTGGATCGCTTAGCTTCATACAAGTGGACGCTCAGAGTTCGCACTCATCCGACTTCCTCGTAGGAATGGGAATAGAACGTTATCAATCAGTTATTTTTTCTTTGCAACTTCTTAAAAAAAAACAAATTATCACTTCCTGTCGACCAAATATCGTCAATACATCGTTTATTGATTTCATCCGTTACCAGGTAATTGGTAACTCGGAACTTTGTTAAATGATGTATTGACGATATTTGGTCGAATGGAAATGATAATTTGTCTTTTTAAGAAGTTACCAGGAAAAAGTAATTGGTAGCTCCTCCGTTACGTATTACCAGTTATTTGATTACGTAACGGTAACTAATCCCCCACCCCTCTACTTCCTCGCCTATCCGTCACCTGCCGCTTCTCTCGTCCCAACATTTTATTTTCGATATTTTTGATGAAAATTTATATAGTGTGGTATTTAAATTTTCAAAATTTTTATCTTCGGCATTTCTCAGGAGAACCGGCCTACACGTGTTCCGAATTGAAATCGTCTTTGGACGCAGAAAACGACTCATTGAAGATGCGATTCCAAACGAGAACGCGTCCAAATTCAATCGAAGTCTTAATTCAAACTCGTTCAGACACGTTTGCAATTGGTCTTTTACTGCGACTAGACACGCTGTATAAGAGAAATCCGTTTAAATAAACGCACATTTTTTAGTTTGATGCTTACATGGGTTTAACAGCAGCTATTTGACATAAAAGCGATAAATAAAATAGTTGTATTTGACTATTTTCATTACGAGGAAACATCGATAATTCTCAGATATTGTTTTTTTTTTGATTGGATACAATGAAGATTACATATCACAGAGACTAGAATGTTACTTTGAAAATTTCAACGTAAACGATTAATTTTGTTTTTTTCAGTATCGATATTTAGAAAGCAACTATCTGTTACAAGTAGGACAGAATGGTCAAATTTACTGAAAAATTCGATAGTTCGAGAATGACACATTGATGTTTGTTGAAGTTTTCAGAGCATTTTAATAAGCAGTAAGCTTAACTATAGACAAAAATTTAGTGCAACGTTAGTTTTGTGAATGCTTGACGATAGACTCAGAATTCAGGAAAATATTCATCATTCGACACTGATACATTATGGGCCTAGATTTTCTTGGTTTCTATGACATATAATCCTTATCATAATATTATATGTGGAGAAAAGTCATGAAAGCATTAACCTGTTCGAGATTTGACTTTAAACCAAACAAAAATGTACTAAAAAATGTAGCTATTTTCATATTTACTGTTCAAATTTAGATTGAATTGAATTAATTGTGTCCATAGATAATTTCTGCTTGCGAGCATGAATTTCTGAATATCTTGTGAATTGGATTGAATACTAATGCCAAGTGATTTTAGTTGGTACATATTAGGACGAATAAATTTACTTATATCAACTATGGAATCAAAAAACATATGCAAATATGTTAAATGACTTGGTATCTTGTTCGATAATTGACGAAATTCGTGGCTTGAAGATGTAACAAGATGTGAAAGAGAATCAAATGAATATTTCGATGATACATTTGAGTTATTAAGACGAATACGATCGAAACGAATTGAAATGAGTGTATTATAGTTGATTATTGACGACAATCTTGTTAGAAACAATTCGTCAATTAATATTGTATCATCAATCCATAGTGATCGAAGACGAATTAATGGTTGACTATTTGAAAAACTTGTTATAAATCGATTGACTAAATGAAAATCGTTTTGACCAAGTTTCAATCCAACAATTTGTTCTGATCGCAGAAACGAGCAAACAAGATCAAATTCTTTTTTAGAAATATCCAATGAGGATATGTCTAACATATAGTTATCATATCCAATGAGAATATCATTTAAATAGTTATTTATCGAATGAAATGCTCTTAATATATGACAACCAGAAAGATAAGAGAATATTTCATAAAATAATTCTACTGGTAAATAATCGAGCACTAGGTCAGACATATTGTTATTTCACATGTACATGTAGGCGTATTCCAAAATAAATCAATAGAAATGAGGAATGAATAATATATTGTAGAGTGAATGGTTAAAAGGAATCACTTAAAATGGTAGAAACCAACGTATTTTAGTTGGATAGACTGTATACGCATAGTTAAATCTACAAATAAAAAGCTGTTAGTGTGATCCCTGCGCGATTAAGATGTGAAACACGATGTACCCATTGTTCCCTCAAACCCGTCTTTTCTTCTCTACATTGATACATGTTTCTTCATCATTACTTACTTTACAGTATAGAACTTCAAGAAGAAAATCATCCGCATATATTCTACTAAGATGTTAGTTTTACATCATTTTCGATAATACCTTTAAGCTCGTCTGTCATGGTGTGGGCAGGGGGGGGGGTCTAAATTTCTACCCTATGCACTTCAACACTCCTTTCAGATCGTGTTTCCCGATATTCAGACGATGCGGTAAGATCTTTTCTCTTCAATGGAAAAAAAGTAAGAAAACAACAGAGATGTGCAAACGAAAATAGAATCCACCATGAATGCATTATCAGGTACTTCGTCAGAGAAGCTAATATTTTACACTGCCTATTGTCATATGGTATCATCTCTATTGATGTATTAGGTTGAAAATCTAGGAATTCATAAAACCTTTTATGGATGTTCTCAAAATTTTCGTTAATCACAAATATAAGAGACATAGGACTTATTGGAGATATTTAGCTGCAAATCAAGTATAGCTAAAGAATAAGGACGTTGGCATACACTAAGAGCATGTCTTCCACTGAGCTAGCCACTGAAATGCACCCCGTATAGGATAGTCTGAATTCTGAAATCCAAGTTATTCTCATTCAATCTAAAGTGGTTATTGTATTTCAGCCCATCCGAAGCATGATTAATGGATGTGGTGGTTCTCTTCCTTTACAGGGTGTGCTTTGAGAATTGTTAATAAAAAATAAATCATACTATGTCTAATACTTCATGACAACTATAAACAATTTTAAATTGAATTCAAAACTTTATTGTTCATTTTCCAATCTGATATCAGCTTTCTATAAAAAATCAAATTCAACACACAATTAGAGAAAAAAACAAATATATTTTAATTGCAAACAATTTCTAAATCGAATACATACGAGAGTTTTTTGTTTTTCATAAAGAAATCCTAGCGATATGATAGTTATCGATGACTCATAATTAATTAATGTTTGATAACAATTTCTTCGCTGTTACGTCTGCATAAGGTATTCATACAAGATCTCCATCAATTCACAATTCCAACAATGCATTAATCACTTCTTGTATTTCTTTCATCGGATAGAGACGTTGAATTATTGACACAAAGAAGCATACAAACAAAAATTAAAAAGAAAATATGATACACACATTGAGCAATCATCAAACCGAATACATATCGATAGTGCTACTCAGGATACAATGTAACCGAGTGTTTGATATAATATGATGCACATGTCTATTGGTTGAAGAATTCATTTCGGGAGGAGATAAAATCACGATAGAATCAGCATGGAGTAGACGAGCAATTGGTAAAGACTATTCTTCTCTGTCATTATGCATTCGAATGGCTTATTCAGCCAAGAAAGATTCTATTTGCTGATCGATAAGAATTATATGTAATCTTATGACAAATCATTGTCTTTTATAAGTAGGCAAATCGTATAACACACATCATTACTTCGTTTCGATGAGTCTTTATTTGTCTTTTATATATGTGGGGGTGAAACGTTTTTTGTTCTTGGTTTCTTCGTTTTGGCGACCGTAAAAACAAAAAGATTTTATTGCAGATAACGAAAATCTGCTGGATAAATGATTCATTTTTTACAATGCTCTTCACTATATCTTTATGCATTTATATTGAATTAGTCTAAAGAGTACTGCCTCGTCTTTGTTTTTTTTTCTCTGCTACCTATATGTATTTTCACAATGGAAAAGATAAAAGAGGGCGTGGATGTGGGTCCAAATAAAGGCAAGAGCCCAATCCACACCTACATTCGCACTCATGCTCTAAAAGATTTTTGTTATAAGTGGAACCATTTCTCGACGTTTGGGGATATTGCCCAGCCCACCTCTTTTCTTGTTCGAAGAAGATCCAGTGGCAGTAAATATAATTATCTTGTGAACTCGATTAATGCTTTATACTTTCACAGGTACCAGAATTTTCACAGTGGTCGTTCTCTTGAACTTCGAAAATCATTTTTCTCTGTTTTATGTCACTCATGATTCGATGTAATTTCATCACTTGTTGTTTTCCTATTCTGCGTACATCTAGTCACAATAATTTATCATATTCAGAGAACAGAAGAGCGAAAGTGATTGAGAAAAAGAANGAGTGCACCAAATCCTGTTTATCTACCTTAAGATTGTACACTTTCGGTAAGAAGACTTCAAAATCCAACCAAATCTTTGTGTTGCTTATTAATTATAAGCAATTTTAGTCACACTACTTCATATTGCATTACCATGTTCACCAAATATCGGAAGTCGGAAGTGTTTTTCTGAGATTTAACAAATATGGTACTGCAATATACAGTAGAGCGACTAAAGATATTTCTAACTTACAATTGACACAAAGATTTGATCTAATTCGGGTGCTTTATTACTGAAAATATAAAATCTTTATGTAGAAGCGCAGGATTTGCCGTATCCCTCAATTTGATGGTATGGATAAAAACGCAATTTAATTTATCAATCCATACTTACGTTTGTATAAGTTTTTCAACTAAATCTGAACAAATAAGTTATATTTTTTTTAAATTTATTCTTATACTTGGATTATATTTTGAATCACATCTAAAGAAAAAAAAGAATTTGAATTTTTTATGAATTTATACTTGCATTTCAGTTCGCTGTTGGGCAACATCTAAATGTAAAAAATAATTTTAGATCTTCATGAAAAATTGTAATTCCATTTCATCTAAGTTTTGTGCCGCATCTAAGTGAAAGAGATTTTTTTTTAAAATTAACACTTACATTTCAGTTCCGTGATGATTCATATCTACATGAAAAAACTTATTTTATTTTTTTATAAATTAATCCTTACACTTGATTTAGATGCTGTATTATATCTAAATAAAAAACAAGTTCCTGCATCTTTTTTTGCGTGCTGAATAGTCGTGTATGTTAATTTCAAAAGTTATGCATATATAGAAAAAAATCTGATAAATCTTCTCTATGCTAACCAAAAAGCTTTCGCTTTGGGGACACGTTTTGCATTAATTCTTTTCGAAGAAAGAAAGATTTTATTTTTCATTTTTCATCAACGTTAAATCAGAAAAGTCAAAAATCTTATTGTAGCTGTTTTTCCCTTGGACTTTCCATCAATTACACTTGGTAAAACTAAGTAAACAACACCGTCGGTTTTCGAAAAAAAGACGACATGGGTATTTTATCAATGTAGATAATTCTTTTAAAATTATGCAAAATTTTCGGTCTTTAAAGTTTTAAAAAATGTACTCATAGTAATTTTAATAAAACTTGTACCTTCAGTTTTACTTTTAACTAGCTGCAATTTATGGAATTCACCAGACATAATTGTTACTATAAATATGATGAGCTTTTTCTTTTAAATTTGAACACGCCATTTGATTGTCATTATATCATGGAATCGAACATCAAATAGAGGCTTACCAATTGAGATGCAAAGGATTTATATATAAATATCAAAATAAAGAAAATGGAATTAAAAAAAACACGGATTTGAGATATTGATGTTGGTGAACGGCGTCTCTCCACAAACACATCTCCATTCACTCACCTTGTACACGCAATAAAAATTGAATTATCATTATAAATTACGATAAAATTTCTTTGGAACCTTGTTTTCACTTAGATGCAAGTGTTTCTTAGCTAAGTCGAAATCAACAAACCTTGCTCGGGCATGATTATAATCACTAGAACAATGAAAAACAAAATCCCCCAGTCAATATCAATCTTGACCTCAGTTGAAATTTTTCTGAGTTATGCCTTAATCGAGTCACCATGCTTATGTATTATGGGTTTCTATAAATTTCAGCAACTCTACTAAATTCAAATGCTATTTCTTATCTAAAACTTGCATCCTCTATAAACTACAATATCGTTTCTTAAAATAAAAACAACGTTTAATTAAAATTTTTCAAAATAATTTATTTCCTAATCTCATTGATTAAATCTTTAAAACTGACCTATCAAGTTTAATCTTTTTTTGTAGCAGACTAATGAAGTGTTCAAGTTCAAATCAACCGAAAGTTTGAAAAAAATTTAATTTCACCTAAACTTGATTTTCTTAATGTTTGAAAATGAAAAGTACCCCCATTTTTTCCGATCGTTAAAACTGCAATGATCGCCACAAACGAGCAAATAGACTAGCATCAGTTCTCTGAAAATTGTTAAATAACTGATGAGAAGTCTGTGAAAACCGATCAGTTTTAAAAGTTCGACTGCACTGAACTTGTTGCCAGAAATCGGCTGGTTCGAGATCGTTAACCATTACGACTTTCAAAGCTAGAGTGATTTGAATTTTCTCGAAAAAACCGAACTCATGAAATTAATTTGATAAAAAATCAAAAAATGCTCTCTAAAATGTAATACTATTCTTATTTTAATTTCCTCGCTGAAAAGAAGGAATTGAAACCTTTACGTCGATTCATATTTTAAAATCATATTCGATGCTATTTGTCCATCGGGTTTAGATTGATCGTTTTATAATACCCATTATCTCAAGATTTGTTTCACACAAGAAGAAAGAATGGCATATAGTACATTTGAACGTTTTGTAATTGCCATGTATGTGATAGATGGTGGAAGTTGTTATCGTTGTCGATAGGGGTTCATCAGCTACAATGGTTTTTGGTGAGCGTTCTTATTTAGTCCAGGCTATCAGGTTATGACACTTTCTGAACTCATTCTCATTATTTGAATCTTGAAATAATTTGGGTGTACAGCGATAGACATCAATCATACTTGTGTCGTTGTTTCCAGCACGATATTGTATTGAAGTTCTTTTACATGGCTCTCTCATCATCCAGAAACCATTTTGTGTTAGTTCCTTGATCTTTGATTTCTGCCCTATTGTACATATTGGATGAATGAATATTGAAGTCGGAAGGCATGGATCCAATTTTCGTCCACTACGGCAATGGCCGCTGCCATGTGGGGAATACGCTGATGGGAATCTTCTTACAGAAACCATATTTTCTTTCATTGTTTGCGGACGACTTGCATTCAGATAACGCATTTTTTTCTGTTTAATAGTACTGCATTCATCTTTCGTTTCGCAAATTTCATACTTAATATGTTTCAACAAACCAAAAGACTTCTGTTCATCAACATGTGGATGCATATATTCCATTTTTATCCACTCTTTAAATAAAGCTATTGTATCGGGATTAGATTTACTATAGAGAAAACCAGCATTTACTGGGTTCTCCTTCATGAAAACCATATCGCAATTACCAACATCTTCCGAATATTTCTTAAGTGATAGCCAGAGATTTTTTCGACCAAAAGCAATATCAGTGTCGAAAGCTACTATTGTGTAGTTTTTAATAAGTACATCAAGATAAAATCTCAACTTGAACCAATTCAATGGTGCATAATGTCTTCTGTCCGTTATCAACGCATCAACTGTGGGATCTATATCTTTATAATATGGTCGAAAATATGCTGTACCGTTCAAGCATGGCAACTTTAATTTGAAGCACACTTGCAATGATTTTTCGTCCCCAACCATAACAATATAGTTATAAACTTGAGCAAATTTCACTAAAGTATAAATTTGATTCTCAAGCATGACTTGCCATGGATAGTTGAATCGTAATAAAGCAATTTTATTAGTTTTATTCGACATTATTGTAAGTAGTTTCTCCAAGTCATTGTGTAAACCATAAAATGAGAACTTCTGCAAAGAAGAGTGAAACAACCATGGATGAGCGGCAATGTCCCACCATTTATCGTATATTTTCGTGATATTCGTATTTAGTGAAGTTCTACTATGCATTTTAGTTCTTTTACTTGAATTCAAACTTAATACAATCAAAAAACATACCACACAAATAGCAAATATAAAGTATTTTTGGAAACAGAAAAGTCTCATTTCAACACATGAACGTCGAGCCAATTTTCATAGATCAAACGAACTTTTACTTGCTGTTGTTTCAATATTGAAAACTTACACTATTCTATCACACAGAGAAGCCATCAGTTGTTGCATACAAGTACTCGAAAAAATGATTTGTCGCCCAACTTCTAATTAAAAGTTCAGCGGCACAAAAGAATGTATCTGTAACGTTTCTTATTCTACATTAGTAGCGAAACAAGCAGCAACAAGTTATCAGAGCAACATGCTGGCCAGCAAAAAAGAAGTCAAGGAGAATGACAAATGTATATATATATATGTGCAAAGGATGCAGGTAAATTTGTTTTCAAAATCAATTTTTCTGTGAATCCAGATGATCCGAACATATATTGCATAGTACAAAACTGATTAATGCCAGATTGGTGCATGGAATGTCGATGTTCGTGTGAGCGTGCAGGTGTGTATATGTGAGCGATTAGATAGATAGGCGTAAGCGCAAGCGTGAAAGTGGGTATGGATGTTGCCGGTTTAAGTGGCTGCTGGTGTAGCTTCGACAGTGAGTGAAGAGTTCCCATGTGTATGTACGAGGCTTTGTTGGTATCAGTGGACGTTAAGCTAATGGAATGTGATGTCTGCGGCTGTTTGAATATGGATGTCAGTGTAGGTATCAGACGGTCGTGATATTTGTGAGAATTTGAAAGTGGGTGTAGACGTGCTTGAAGGATGACTTCCTGGATATTGATGACGTTAGTCGGTATGAATACAGCATTCTCCTGTGGATGTCACTGGGCGCATGAGTTTTAGTGGGTTTCGGTATGTGTACGTGTTTGTAGTAGATCTTGAATACTCCTTGTGGCTGTGGGGAGGGTGATACAACGTGGGTGATATTGAGACTCAGCCCTCAGCAAAATTCGGCACTATGACGTTCAGCTTCAACTGAATTGCAGCACTACGGTTTAGTTTCAGTGGAATGTAGCGTCGTTTGGCAGGATGTATTCTTCTTTTGGAGCACACATCTATTTTCGAAAAAACTGGAGACTGCCAGTTTTAAGTAGAAGTTTTCCAGCGACATCATCCATTTCCGCATTGTAGGCTTTAGCAACAAAACAACCGATATCAGAGTCTTTTCTACAGGTCTAGAATATTTCAAAGCCTTCAAAGAAATTTGAATAGCTTGAATACATTAGTGCGGTTTTTGACTTTTGCGTAGATACAAATTTACATTCAAAATGTCAACAATGATGGACAGTCGTACATCGATTTGCCACAGTTGTCATGTGATCAACATAAAAAGCATGAATCGATCACCACATACTTTCAAAAATAATAATCAATACCAGTTTTTTATAAGTTGATCGACATGTATAATAGTGTGTTAAGACCTGCTGCAGTGCATGTAATGGATATTTACAACAACCTCATTTTCCATTTAATCCAACAATTGTAATAACAATAGTATTAAATTTGCGTAAACAAAATACATAAATGTAAAATAACGAGCGAATGGCAATAATGCAAAGAAAGAACAGAACGCACGTAAAAAAATTTCTATGCAAATTGCAGAAAAAAAAGAGATCGATACTCTGGCGGCCAATCATCTTGAAAAACTACTGTAATCTACGAGTAATTTTTCACTTAATGTATTTTGTATTAGTTTACCTAGGCCAAAAAAAAGATATGTGACTTCCACATTTTAGTGCCAATGAGGCTGCTATAACAAGGGTTTGATGATCATCTAAATATGTCATCGAAACGATCCCCTAAGTTAATATTTGAATGCCTTACGAAGAAGAGCAATAGGCAAACACCCCTCATCCTCATTCGTAAAGCCAACTAATAGTTTGAAATAGTTTATTACCTGAACTTAGCTAAGTTCTACACCAGGATAGTATGTCATACGTTGGTTTAGGGTAATACATAAACTTCGACTGAGTTTCACCTCATTCTCAAAATTCTTGCCGTTTCTGCATGTGAGCATGCTAATGTTGTTGGGCAAGCAGGTCAGGTGACTGTCTGCAGATGGCTCTGGGTTGAATCTAGCGTTGTGAGTCTAATCAGAAGTACGGCTTTTTCTTCTCGTTATTCAAATCGAATAACTGACCTACGCGCACATCCGTACCAACACCAGCTCTCACATACAAATGACAGCAACACCCATAGGTGATGTGATGCTAGCCTCGTTAATCATCTACCAAAAGGATGTGATGTCGTTGAAGATATGGTATGGACGTGGGAAAATATGAGAATGCCTAAGCTCATGCACATGTAAAATAACAAAATTAAAGGAATGGTTTTATAGTCACATCCGCATAAATTATCGTATCAAAGTCGAATGTGAGATTCACTAGTGAAATGCAATGAAACTCACATTGGAAAGTTATTATTTACAGCATATGAAATATCATGTTAATAGAAATCATTGATGATATTGATTTTTCTTGATAATCCAAAGTCAGGGAGTTCCACTTAAACTACTGAGTCGATTACCGACATCTTTCGTTCGAATTTCCTTTCAGCACAATTTTGTCATAATTTTGTTACACTGTGAGTATCTTGTAGCAAACGTTATTTGTGTGAAACCTAGCCTGCACAAAAAATATGCAGGTCAACATATCTTCTGATTAAATTTAGCTCAATCATTCATTTCCTTTAATCGCCACAACAGAAGCAAATGTTGCTCCTCGTCGTGAGGTCGACATTAACTGAAATTGTCTCATCATCTTATGTCACCAACGTGGCTATTGGTATCAGTGCGTGTAGTTGTAGTTCTCAGGTTGTGGGTATAGCTGTGTGTCTTTGGGAGTACGTGTAAGTGTTTGTTTTCGTACGGTTGTTGATGCTGGCATCAGTATGGGATGTGAGTGTGAGTTTGTTGGGTGATGATACACGTGTGTGTATGGATGCATGTGTGGTTGTGGGAGTAAGTGGATGTGGATATTATTGTGGGATATTACTGCAGGTCGCCGTACAGTGAGTGTGTCCGTGGATGTGGGTGCAGTAGTGGGTGTGGTAGTCAATGCAGAGTTGGTGTATCAGTGGTTGTGCTCTCTTAAAAAGATTAATTCCCTAGAAAGCCTAAATTCGTTCTGGAACTCATTCGCAAACCTCTGATGGTTTGCGAGAACGTTTCCGAACACTTGCAACGCTTCTGAAAATACCTTCGTGGTTTCCAGAGCTTCGGAAACTAGGATATGTGTGTGGGTGTGCTTCTTTTTTTCACCCACACCTGTCCTCAAAATTATTGGATGTGTTCCCCTAGCAACTGGAAACGACAGGTAACTAACATCAGTATTTATGTCATTCAGATCTTTTATACTCTAATTAGTATGAATATTGCGAGTTAGGTTTTAAGTACAGTGAAAGAGTGTCAGTGTAGGTGTTAATCAATAGGGTCATCATTATTGATCCAGTAGAGTACGAATAGGACAGACAGAGAAAGAATATAAACTATGTGAAACATACATTTAGGCAAAACTCAACAGCCTATGCGTACGTTCGATGAGAGAAAGAGTGTTGCATGTGATGACTTACTACACGATTAAATCGATTTGTGCACCAGATTGATGTGGTAGTTAACTCGACCAAATGAAGAGTAAAATCATGTGTCGCTTGGTATGGCATGTGTAGAAGATATATGATCATTAGAAGAAAAGAAGTTGTGTATTGAAAACGTATCTGACATTACAAATAACTCTTTTTCAAGTTTACGATGTTAAATGAATCAAAGAGGTTGGAAAAAAGTAATCATAAATGCGAACATTTTCGAAATAATACAATTTCAGAGCGCGTCCATCAATTATAAAAATTGTTATAATTCTGATTTATTCATTTATTTTACATTCTTTTAAAATAAAATAATGTATGATGGAAAAGTAGCGAGATAAATGTCGGACTCTATATCTCTTCATTGGAAAAATGCTGAATGATAATTCTTTTATCAAAAGATAGAACTTTTTCTCCTCTTCTAAATCGTATGTAGCTTATTTTTATAACACGTTCATAGACGAAATGTCATAACAGAAAAGAGAAGCACACTTAAAAAGTATTTGCACTTTTCTTCAGATTCAGAGAAACAGCGCAGCATATTGATCCTTGTATCTTTTTGATAAGCACGTTCGGAGAAGGATATTTGCTTCTCTTTCTAACAATGTATGATTTATATTTGCCATAAATTCGTGAATGAAATGGGACGAAAAACAAAGAGAAGCATCAACGCGATAGATTGGTAATTTTTCTATGAACTATAGTCCAAACGGTCAAAAGTCCGAGTTGAGGGTGTATTCATATTAAGTTTTATTGTAATACTATAAAAAGGAGTTATGAAGTGCTATTACATAGGAACACACAACATGACTTGGAGTATCTAATAACATGTACCAATACAATATAGAACAAACGCATTAAAAGAACGAAGCGGAAAAGGGAAAGACAGTATATGCGCTGCCCAAGTGAAATTTATGTTACATAAAAAAGATGGTACATTACATATAGAAGTGATTAATGAAATCTGATTATGTGTCTATAGAGTAAGGTAAACCATTTTGTATTACGATCTACGCTCATCTTCCATTTCACCCATAAAAAAATCAAGTTCATTCACCTGATCATTGATAATATCAGGACTATCTATTACTACACTAGAAGACGTTAATATTAATTTATCTACTGTACCATGGAGCTGAACATCTTCTTTAATATATCTGTTAATAACGTCATGTACATGTTTAATAACCTTCAAAGTGAAGTCTGATGTAGCACCAATATGTTTATCACCATCACCATAAAAACCTTGTAGTGTGTGTTGTCTTAATTCTGACATCGAACGACCCAGCTTGAATTGACTTGCTACGTAGCGCTTCACATAAGCCCATACCAACTCTATTGGTTGAAATTGTGGTATACATGGAGGTATATATATTAGCGTTTATCCACGAGATTCAAATCAAGTACAAATAATAATGCAATTTTATTTTCTTCAATACTATATGATCCTCCTTTTCGATTCAATAATTCAGAACGTAATCCTATTAGATGTTGACCAGCTTCATACGCAGTCCATTGTGTACGTGATCCTGCAGCTTGATTTTCAGTTTTCCGTATTTTCTCCTGTTGTATTGTAGGTCTTCCAGAACCCGATCTCTTCCCACCATGACGACTACCACCAATAGAAGAATCCTATATGTTATAATACAAGAAAGAAACCATATTACAAAAATTTATCCCGGAATATGTTAGTAAATAGTCTCCTGTATGCGTACCATATAAGAAATATATTAAACAAGCTACAATAAGCAAATGAAAATCAAACTTGTAATAACCTCTGAAAATCGCTATACTTGAAATTATACAGCGATAGTGCACTAGTACACAGAGATGAAAATCTGAAATATACATTATAGATAGAGAACTACTAGAGCATTATAGTGGTAGAGACATGACCAATCCATATTAGTCTATAGTACATGAAAAGCATCAAAACACATAATCGTGAAATAAAAATGAATAGAAAAAGATCAAATTTTTACTCGGACGTTTGATCGTTCGGACTATAGTCAAAAATATCGTGCTCACGACAGTTCATCTTAATTAAGTGTTGTTTTACAAGATGTTTTCAACGAGTTCATAGAAAAATTACAAATTTATCATGTTAATGCTTCTATTTTTTTCTCGTCTGCTTTTATTCATGAATTTATGATAAATATAAATCATACGCTGTTGAAAAGACAAGAAAATATCCTTTTCGAAACGTGTTTATCAAAAAGATACAAGAATCAACATGTCGCACCATTTCCAAGAGGAAGAAAGCGAGCCTTCTACAGTGCGTACTTCATTGTACTTCACTCGTACTCCAAAAAACTGAAGTCTCGCTTTTTCCACCTTGTGAGTTCCACGATTGGGTCCCTAAAAAAACCGCAATGGCAAGTTTTTATTAGAGTGTGCAAAATACCGCTGCCCGATTGAACTTTGTGTTTAAACAATAAATTCATCTCTTCCGTTTTTTCTATAGCTCGGAAACAAAACCGATTCATTTTTCACTTTTTCGATGTGTAAATCTAAAAATTCTCTTTTTCAAGGCATTTTTTTCTATCGATCGGGTCTCCGTTGATTCATGCAGCCTAAATCTTTTGTATTTATGGTTACGTTGCTTCTTCTCATCGCATATATTCTACTCGTATGGAACGAACAATTAAGTCGACGGCTGCTTCTTCTCTACGTACGTGACTGTCGTTTGTCTCTATCCGAAAGTGATGAATTTATATGTGAGCCCGACAGCATCTGGAATGAACGCAAAGCTGTGTATCGAGCACAAGATAAAGAAAACATGATGAAGCGTAACAGTGACATTTTTTTTCTCTCGAATTGGGAGCCAAATTTTCATTGCTCTCATGCACAGCGGATAGGAAAAATGGGTGATGGTGGTAAATGGGCCTGTGATCCTTATCGGCTGAAATTTCGACCCGACTGTTTGGTGTACAGTGCCGGATCCAACGGTGATTTTAGCTTTGAAATAGATATGAAAAAAATTGTTCCACATTGTGAAATCCATACTTTCGATCAAAACCAGTACATTTGCCCGAATGGTACTTGCATTTTTCATCAGATTACTCTCGGCAATGGCACTCATCCACCGAATTCCACTAGCTGGAGAACCGTCATTCGAAGACTGAATCATACTCACCGAAAAATCGATATCTTTAAAATTGATATAGAGGGTGGTGAGTATTTATTCTTTCCTCTGTTAATGGAATCTCCAACACGTTCCCTTCCAGGACAGATACTCGTTGAACTTCATCCGAATAATCCGGAAAGTATTCATGCATTTTTTGAACTGTTGCGAAAGCATAATTATGTCATTTTCAACAAAGAACCGAATCTAATCGCTGGAAATCAATTCTACGAGTATGCCTTCTTGAAATTGAAATCAATCTTTTTCACAAATTCGCCGAATAAAACCTGGCAAAACGAAAATGAAATGGCGCCGAAAAGTTTCGCTCACGCATAGACATTCCAAAACGTTCCACAGCCATTATCTACTACTCTGATATCAATGGATATTATTAAAATATGCTCTAACCCATTACAACCGCTGTTTAATTTGAAGTTAATATCAATATATAGGGCTTCGAAGTCTACATTTCAATGGACCTCAAGCCACTCTAAACTACTCTAAGCCATCGTTACTCAGATCTTAAGAAAAAACTAGCTTTTGACAAGAAAACAGCTATTGAAGTTACTCTTCGGTATATCCAAACTTATTCAACTTATGATTACGTCTCTTGCTGCTCTTCAATGAATCCTTTGTTCTCTTTGCTCGAAACAATCTTTCCATATATATGATCAAAGAAATGAATGATATAGATGCGTTACACAATGAGTCATGTTTCTTGTATTATTGTTTTCTTTGCTTTTTTTATTTCCAATTACTATAGCTATCAGTCACAACAGTCTATTACAGTTATAAGCAATACTTTTAACATCGGTGGATTAGCTGGATGAAAACCACGTAGAACAAGCGCACAAGGCAAGATATCGACTTTGAAAAAAAAGATAGTGTTCTCATACTCATTAAACGATAACAATTGCACGGTGACGTGCAACAAACAACGATACATTTTAATTCATACTCTTATATTAATAAGACACTTTTCATATGCAAGAGAATATGAAACAAATTACAAAACAGAAAAAGAAAGCGATAATAAAAGAAAGATGACTCATTGCATAGCATATCTATGGCATTCATTTCTTTAATCATATATCTGGGAAGATCATTTCAAGAAAAGAGAACGAATGACTCATTGAAGAGCAGCGAGACACGTAATCATAAGCTGAATAAATTTAGATATATCGAAGACTGACCTTAATAGCTGTTTTCTTGTCAAAAGTGGGTCTCTTCCTAAAATCTGAGTAAGGATAGCTTAGAATGGGTTAAACAATGTAGAATTCGAAACTCTATCAATTGATATTAACTTCGAGTTAAACGACAGTTGGAGTAGGTTAGAGCGTATTTTATTAATACCTGATGTCAATGGATTGAAATAAGAGAACATTTTTCTCAACAAATTCTAGTTTATCACATATTGTAATTGCATGCACATATAAATATCCAAGTCCAGCTCTTCTGTCTATGTTTATGCATCCCATCAACTAACAAGTGATTCTACAATTTCAGAAATTTTTCGATAAAGTCTCTGCTACGGTTTTGACAAACAATTTACGGATCATTTCTATCACGAAGTGTGACCGAAGACTGACAATCATTAAAATGAATAAATCTGCTGCATCTTCATGGATCCGAGGCAGTTCCATTTATAAATAGTTAAAGATTGCGTACAACAAAGTTGAAGCACCGTATTAGTTCCTTGCAGAGGTGGGCACAGAACAACTTTTTCTATCCTCTCTTTTTTCTCCTGCTACATTATTCCGTTCTGATGGGGGATAGAAAAGTGAGCAGGAAACTAAAAATCCTCATTTTGACTTTTGGTCATCAAGGTACATATTAGTTTATTAGTTATCTTACAATAGAACCGTTTGTCATGTTAGTTGATTTGATTAACCATAATCGGGTCGAGTTATCACTCTAAACGAGAAACTGCCAAATTAAAAATATGAGCTGCTGATGGCAAGTCTGAATCGAGTTATTGAATTTTTAAAGTATTGACAATTTAGGCATATAAAAGCTAGTCCAAAGGAGCTGCGACCGATTCTCACAGAAGCTACTCAGTCCAGGTCATCAGATTTTGTTCAATTTAATATATGTTGTAGAGGGAATAGTTTTAAGAATTTTGAAGTAAGCAATCTGAAAAAGTATTCTTCCGTTGTCGAGATATTCAAATTTTTCTGAGGGCATTGTTGCTTAAAAATAGTCTACTTTTTACGACTTTTTTTGTGACATTCATATCTCACCAAAAATATATCGATTTGGCTTTAAATTTTCGTTGTGCACACATCTCAAGTTGATATACTTCTAATAGAAAAGTGGGTTCAAACAAGTGAACTCTTGATGAGTTGATTGTACTAGCAGTTACACAAGAAATTGTCATTTTTCGGTATTTTGTAAATATATATCTCATGAGCGGACCATGTTGAACAGTTGAAATTTTCAAAATAGAGAGATCTCATGGAGTATCTATGGTGATAAAAACAAAAGCTCAGCTTTTTAGATAGTTCCTATCATTCAGAAGATCCTCCATAAAATTATAATTTTGGCAAGGTTCAGTCGTCCAAAATATGCGCCTGATCTTGTAGAATAACCTAGATTGTCTTATTGAAAAACAACGAAAAATGACTATTTTGTTGTGTGGCTGCTAGTACAATCAACTCATCAAGGGTTCATTTGTTTGAACTCATTTTTCTATTACAGGTGTACCAACTTGAGATGTATGCACAGCGAAAATTTCAAGCCAAATCGATATACTTTTGGTTAGATATGAATATCACAAAAAAATTACAAAAAATAGACTTTTTTTTTAGCAATAGTGCGTTGAGGAAAATTTAAACATATCGACAACGGAAGAATACTTTTTTAGATTGCTTGCTTCAAAATTCTTAAAACGATTCCCTCTACAACATATATTAAATTGAACAAAATCTGATAACCTCGATTGAGCAACTTCTGTGAGAATCATTCGTGACTTTTTTGCACTAGCTCTTATATACCTAAATTGTCAGTACTTTAAAAATTGAATAACTCAATTCAGGCTTACCATCAGTAACTCATATTTTGAATTTGGTAGTTTCTCATTGAGAGTGATAAGTTGATTCGATAATAGTTAATCACATCAAGTGACATGACAAACAGTTGCATGGTAAACGAAAGAAATGAAAGCTAAAAAACGACAAGAAGCAATCAACTGAAGTAGACGCAAAAAATGTCGTATTTCTCTTCCTAGTTTCTGTCGATTTTTTCTTTTTCACTTACACACAAAATATGACCAACTATCGGTTCTTTTTTCTCTTTCTTTCAAATCACACACATAGAATTTTCAGTTATTGAACATATTACAAGTTGTGCAAAGTTGTGTATGATATATATAGCGAGTAGTTTCTTTGATCCAAACATAAGCACGTAGCTACGTCCGAACACACATTTAACAACTGCGTTCTCTTCTTATTTTTCACTAATATAATCAAGGGATTAAAATATTATTCGAAATCGTCTGTTGGTATGCTCGTCAAACTTATCTAAAGAATAGCTGAGATTCGTTGTCAGAGACCTACCATTACAACTTCCTGTATTATTTTGTTGGCTTTTACGTAGTTAGTCACACTACCAAAAGCACAACCAGAGTACTCCGAACTTTCTCTTCATTCCCAAATACCTTCGAAAGCCTCATCCGGAAGATAGTTTCTATCGAATTATTTAACAACAAATAGTTTCTTTGACAAATTCTATATCAAAATTCAATAAAATTATTTTTTCGAAATATAAAACATGACCTTTTCACTATAAGATTTCGAGCAATATTCAAATTTACTTTTTTAATAAACTCCTTTCAATTCAAACAAAGACGTTTTTTAGATTTTCAGGTTAATCACTCGTTATCGGAAGTGATAAGTATTAAAATATCATAACCCTAAATCAAACATTAATTTCGATCTATCAATTTTTACTATTTGTAGAAGACATGATGAGTTCAAATAAATCGTAAACTTCAACGTATTTTACAAAAAATGCAGTTTCTATGCGACCAAAATTTGATGGTATCAGTAGTTTAGTATTGTAAAGATATACGGAGATATTCGGACACAATAACTGAGCGTTATCCATCTCCATAAATGATCGTATTTAGTGGTATATAGTCTTTTATGATCATACTAATCTGAGCTTGATAACTGGTTTGACACTTTAACTACAAGCCTTTTTTCAGTAAAAGCACAGTACCAAAACACTTGTTTGCATAACTGGAATTGACTTCCTGATTACTAGTTTTGAAGACATGAAATATGATGCCCAGACCAAACGCAATATGTAAGAATTTTAATGAATTTCAAAAATACTTCTTAAATTAGCCTAGAATTCAAGATTATGCATTTCTTATGTTATAGGTCCTACTGTTGCAGAAATAATTGGATTCTTCCAAAAATTGTAGAGGAAAAATTTCGTCTTTAAATTTAATTCATTATAGGTAGCTGTAGACTTTTCTATTCAATAGATAGACGCAGCCTCTTTAGGATGGCAAAAATGAATTTCAGAGTTGACGATTACTATCAAGCAAATCATGAGTTTTCTAGAAGATCTTGCTGGCTATATTCAGATTTTTGAGTTTCAAAGATTTGAAAAACTCGTCCGTCAATCGATACCGTAAAGAATCCTCTATTAAATGATAGTAGTCGAGCTCTGTAGGTTAAATTATGCTGAATGAACTTTGCAGACGTAAAAATCCTATTTCGCATATCGTTTTATTGATTTAATTTGATGATGCCAACATCTCTAGGAAGTATCACGAAAACCCCATGAACTGTATCAAAAATCTGTTTTTGAGGTTTAAGCTAGTTAGTGGCCTGTTGCCGTCATTTCCTTTCAAAACATGGATACTAGTAGTGAAATATTTCCATCACCGATTGAATTTGTGCGAATACCTATCTAATTTTTTATTGATATGTTCTTCATTACGAATTTTATGGTTTTCGCACCTAAGAAAATTGCCAACAAAATCACCACAAAGTTTTGTTAACTACTACAGATTTCTTACATATCTACACATATACTTATGAGAGAGAAGCTCAGTTTGCAAGTTGAAATTTCTGGTGATTTCACAAACAGGCATTCACAACAGAAAAAACGAAAAATATGGATCGACGATTGATAAAATAACGTAACAATATCCTTTACTACAATAGGCAACCGCTATGAAACACAATATATGCGAGCGAGATCACAATTTTTAGACCAACTGTACTCTACGTTTTTGATCTGTATCTTTCGCCGATCTTTCATTAATATCATTTGAGTTGCTTTTTTTTTCTTATACAATAAATCGAAAATATAGGTCTACCTACTTCTTAAATGACTGACCTGTTCGATTTCGATGAGTAACTAAGCAACTTACCAGAAATATTCAAAAGATTTTGAGTAAGACAAGTGCACTGACTTTCATAATCGATTATCTGTTTTGGAAGTCAACTAATTTGTTATGATATATGATTTCGACTTTTTGTTATTGTCGAGTTAAATTATGGTAAGTTCAATTTTTTATGAAGCGAAACAAATTTTATTGTAGTCCATCACAAGAAATCTCGTCAATCAACATTTAACTGATTATTATTGTTTCACAGGCGTCGAACAGATTCAATTTATTTTTGTTTCATCAGTCAGAATGAAACCCTTCTAAATCGTTTTAATCAATTCAGCAATAGAAACAGGTTTATTATGTGAACAAAAAACAATAACATATATATATATAATAAAATAATATAGAAAACTAAGACAGTGAATATCATCTGTCAGCGCTAAACAGTATTGCAGGATATGCAGTATTTGATGAACTCAAGACTAAACTCTTTATTTATGATAAATGAGCAGGTCTCATTTTATAACATTCGTCGTGTTTTATTGATATTGAATATGCACGTAGAATATATTGATATTTACTTTTATGAATGTAAGGAAATGTCTGTCGTCAAAAACTTGATAGACGAGAAGAGAACATAAATTATTTTTATATGATAAATATTTTTTCTATTTCTCCCACATCACTGTGTGTTGCTGTGCGAATCCTATATAGTGTTAAATGTATTAATTACAAATATTTTCTTTTAAATTAAGTGTTTTTTTTAATTATTGTGTACTCAAAAAGTGAGTACACTCTAGAATCGGTCAATATGTCCGGCCGGCCGTTTACACGATAACTTTCGAAAGGAGAGTCCGAGCACGATGAAATTTTCTGTACGGTT